>OZ021701.1:16802559-16807559 GCA_963978495.1 Athalia circularis | reverse complement strand
ACGGCGACGGTGATGACGACGACGACGGTGATGACGACGACGACGACGACAGTGACAAAGATGGCGACGACGACGACGACGACGACGACGGCAACGGTGATGACGACGACGACGACGACGACGACGACGACAGTGACAAAGACGGTGACGACGACGACGACGACGACGACAGTGACCAAGACGGCGACGATGTTTACCCTCTCTCGACGACAATGACGACGACGACAACGACGACGACACGACGACGAAAACAACAGTGACAAAGACGGCGGTGATGTTGACCATATCTCGACGACAACGACGATGACGACGACGACGACGACGGAGACGACGACGACGACGACGACGACGACGACGACGACGACGGCGACGGTGATGACGACGACGACGACGACGACGACGACGACGACGACGACGACGACGACGACGACGACGACGGCGACGACGATGACGACGACGGTGATGACGACGATGACGACGACGGTGATGACGACAACGACGACGACGCAACGACGACGACGACGACGACGACGACGACGACGGCGACGGTAATGACGACGACGACGACGACGACGACGACGACGACGACGACGACGACGACGGTGACGGTGATGACGACGACGACGACGACGACGACGACGACGGCGACGGTGATGACGACGACGACGACGACGACGACGACGACAGTGACGAAGACGGCGGTGATGTTTACCCAATCTCGACGACAATGACGACGACGACACTGACGACAGGACAACGACAACGGCGTCGAAGACGACGACGACACGACGATGACGACGACGGTGATGACGACGACGACGACGACGACGACGACGACGACGACGACGACGACGACGACGACGACGACGACGACGACGACGGCAACGGTGACGACGACGGTGATGACGACGACGACGACGACGACGACGACGACGACGGCAACGGTGACGACGACGGTGATGACGACAACGACGACGACGCAACGACGACGACGACGACGACGACGACGACGACGACGACGGCGACGGTGATGACGACGACGACGACGATTTAACGACGACGACGACGAAGACGACTTGACGACGACGACGACGACGACGACGACGGAGACGACGACGACGACGACGGAGACGACGACGACGACGACGGAGACGACGACGACGACGACGACGACGACGGAGACGACGACGACGACGACGACGACGACGACGACGACGACGACGACGACGACGACGACGACGACGACGACGACGACGACGACGACGACGACGACGACGACGACGACGACGACGACGACGACGACGACGGCAACGGTGACGACGACGGTGATGACGACGACGACGACGACGCAACGACGACGACGACGACGACGACGACGACGACGACGACGGCGACGGTGATGACGACGACGACGACGACAGTGACAAAGATGGCGACGACGACGACGACGACGACGACGGCGACGGTGATGACGACGACGACGACGACGACGACGGCGACGGTGATGACGACGACGACGACGATTTAACGACGACGACGACGAAGACGACTTGACGACGACGACGACGACGATGACTTGACGACGACGACGACGACGAAGACGACGGAGACGTTGATGACGACGACGACGACGACGGAGACGACGACGACGACGACGACGACGACGGAGACGGTAATGACGACGACGACGACGACGACGACGACGACGACGACGACGACGACGACGGCGACGGTGATGACGACGACGACGACGACGACGACGACGACGGCGACGGTGATGACGACGACGACGACGACGACGACGACGACGACGACGACGACGCAACGACGACTTCGACGACGACGACGACGACGACGACGACGGCGACGGTGATGACGACGACGACGACGACAGTGACAAAGATGGCGACGACGACGACGACGACGACGACGACGACGGTGATGACGACGACGACGACGACGACGACGACGACAGTGACAAAGACGGTGACGACGACGACGACGACGACGACAGTGACCAAGACGGCGACGATGTTTACCCTCTCTCGACGACAATGACGACGACGACAACGACGACGACACGACGACGAAAACAACAGTGACAAAGACGGCGGTGATGTTGACCATATCTCGACGACAACGACGATGACGACGACGACGACGACGGAGACGACGACGACGACGACGGAGACGACGACGACGACGACGACGACGACGGAGACGGTAATGACGACGACGACGACGACGACGACGACGACGACGACGACGACGACGACGGCGACGGTGACGACGACGACGACGACGACGACGACGACGACGACGACGACGACGGCGACGGTGATAACGACGACGACGACGACGACGACGACGACGACGACGACGGCGACGGTGATGACGACGACGACGACGAAGACGACTTGACGACGACGACGACGACGACGACTTGACGACGACGACGACGACGATGACTTGACGACGACGACGACGACGACGACGACGGAGACGACGACGACGACGACGGAGACGACGACGACGACGACGACAGTGATGACGACAACGACGACGACGCAACGACGACGACGACGACGACGACGACGGCAACGGTGACGACGACGGTGATGACGACGACGACGACGACGCAACGACGACGACGACGACGACGACGACGACGACGACGACGACGACGGCGACGGTGATGACGACGACGACGACGACAGTGACAATGACGGCGATGTTGTGACCCTATCTTGACCACGACGACGACGACGACGACGTCAGTGACAAATATGGCGACGACGACGGCAACGGTGACGACGACGGTGATGACGACGACGACGACGCAACGACGACGACGACGACGACGACGACGACAGTGACAAAGACGGTGACGACGACGACGACGACGACGACAGTGACCAAGACGGCGACGATGTTTACCCTCTCTCGACGACAATGACGACGACGACAACGACGACGACACGACGACGAAAACAACAGTGACAAAGACGGCGGTGATGTTGACCATATCTCGACGACAACGACGATGACGACGACGACGACGACGGAGACGACGACGACGACGACGACGACGACGACGACGACGACGGCGACGGTGATGACGACGACGACGACGACGACGACGACGACGACGACGACGACGACGACGACGACGGCGACGACGATGACGACGACGACGACGACGACGATGACGCCGACGGTGATGACGACAACGACGACGACGCAACGACGACGACGACGACGACGACGACGACGACGGCGACGGTAATGACGACGACGACGACGACGACGACGACGACGACGACGACGACGACGACGGTGACGGTGATGACGACGACGACGACGACGACGACGACGACGGCGACGGTGATGACGACGACGACGACGACGACGACGACGACAGTGACGAAGACGGCGGTGATGTTTACCCAATCTCGACGACAATGACGACGACGACACTGACGACAGGACAACGACAACGGCGTCGAAGACGACGACGACACGACGATGACGACGACGGTGATGACGACGACGACGACGACGACGACGACGACGACGACGACGACGACGACGACGACGACGACGACGACGACGACGGCAACGGTGACGACGACGGTGATGACGACGACGACGACGACGACGACGACGACGACGGCAACGGTGACGACGACGGTGATGACGACAACGACGACGACGCAACGACGACGACGACGACGACGACGACGACGACGACGACGGCGACGGTGATGACGACGACGACGACGATTTAACGACGACGACGACGAAGACGACTTGACGACGACGACGACGACGACGACGACGGAGACGACGACGACGACGACGCAACGACGACGACGACGACGACGACGACGACGACGACGACGGCGACGGTGATGACGACGACGACGACGACAGTGACAAAGATGGCGACGACGACGACGACGACGACGACGGCGACGGTGATGACGACGACGACGACGACGACGACGGCGACGGTGATGACGACGACGACGACGATTTAACGACGACGACGACGAAGACGACTTGACGACGACGACGACGACGATGACTTGACGACGACGACGACGACGAAGACGACGGAGACGTTGATGACGACGACGACGACGACGGAGACGACGACGACGACGACGACGACGACGGAGACGGTAATGACGACGACGACGACGACGACGACGACGACGACGACGACGACGACGACGGCGACGGTGATGACGACGACGACGACGACGACGACGACGACGGCGACGGTGATGACGACGACGACGACGACGACGGCGACGGTGATGACGACGACGACGACGACGACGACGACGACGACGACGACGGCGACGGTGATGACGACGACGACGACGAAGACGACTTGACAACGACGACGACGACGACGACTTGACGACGACGACGGCGACGGTGATGACGACGACGACGACGACGCAACGACGACTTCGACGACGACGACGACGACGACGACGACGGCGACGGTGATGACGACGACGACGACGACAGTGACAAAGATGGCGACGACGACGACGACGACGACGACGACGACGGTGATGACGACGACGACGACGACGACGACGACGACAGTGACAAAGACGGTGACGACGACGACGACGACGACGACAGTGACCAAGACGGCGACGATGTTTACCCTCTCTCGACGACAATGACGACGACGACAACGACGACGACACGACGACGAAAACAACAGTGACAAAGACGGCGGTGATGTTGACCATATCTCGACGACAACGACGATGACGACGACGACGACGACGGAGACGACGACGACGACGACGGAGACGACGACGACGACGACGACGACGACGGAGACGGTAATGACGACGACGACGACGACGACGACGACGACGACGACGACGACGACGACGGCGACGGTGACGACGACGACGACGACGACGACGACGACGACGACGACGACGACGGCGACGGTGATAACGACGACG
>OZ021701.1:16790059-16792559 GCA_963978495.1 Athalia circularis | reverse complement strand
GACGACGACGACAACGACGACGACAGTGACAAAGACGGCGACGACGACGACGACGACGACGACAGTGACCAAGACGGCGACGATGTTAATCCTTTCTCGACGACAATGACGACGACGACAACGACGACGACACGACGACGACAACAACAGTGACAAAGACCGTGATGACGACGACTTGACGACGACGACGACGACGACGACGACGGTGATGACGACGACGACGACGACGATGACGACGACGACGACGGCGACGGTGATGACGACGACGACGACGACGACGACGACGACGACGACGGAGACGACGACGACGACGACGGAGACGACGACGACGACGACGACGACGACGACGACGACGATGACGACGACGACGACGACGACGACGACGACGACGACGACGACGACGACGACGACGACGACGACGGCAACGGTGACGACGACGGTGATGACGACGACGACGACGACGCAACGACGACGACGACGACGACGACGACGACGACGACGACGACGGCGACGGTGATGACGACGACGACGACGACAGTGACAAAGATGGCGACGACGACGACGACGACGACGACGGCGACGGTGATGACGACGACGACGATGACGACGACGGCGACGGTGATGACGACGACGACGACGATTTAACGACGACGACGACGAAGACGACTTGACGACGACGACGACGACGATGACTTGACGACGACGACGACGACGAAGACGACGGAGACGTTGATGACGACGACGACGACGACGGAGACGACGACGACGACGACGACGACGACGGAGACGGTAATGACGACGACGACGACGACGACGACGACGACGACGACGACGACGACGACGGCGACGGTGATGACGACGACGACGACGACGACGACGACGACGGCGACGGTGATGACGACGACGACGACGACGACGACGACGACGACGACGACGGCGACGGTGATGACGACGACGACGACGAAGACGACTTGACGACGACGACGACGACGACGACTTGACGACGACGACGGCGACGGTGATGACGACGACGACGACGACGCAACGACGACTTCGACGACGACGACGACGACGACGACGACGGCGACGGTGATGACGACGACGACGACGACAGTGACGAAGATGGCGACGACGACGACGACGACGACGACGACGACGGTGATGACGACGACAACGACGACGACGACGACGACAGTGACAAAGACGGTGACGACGACGACGACGACGACGACAGTGACCAAGACGGCGACGATGTTTACCCTCTCTCGACGACAATGACGACGACGACAACGACGACGACACGACGACGAAAACAACAGTGACAAAGACGGCGGTGATGTTGACCATATCTCGACGACAACGACGATGACGACGACGACGACGACGGAGACGACGACGACGACGACGACGACGACGGAGACGGTAATGACGACGACGACGACGACGACGACGACGACGACGACGACGACGACGACGGCGACGGTGATGACGACGACGACGACGACGACGACGACGACGACGACGACGACGGCGACGGTGATAACGACGACGACGACGACGACGGTGATGACGACGACGACGACGACGACGACGACGACGGCGACGGTGATGACGACGACGACGACGACGACGATGACGACAGTGACGAAGACGGCGTTGATGTTTACCCTATCTCGACGACAATGACGACGACGACACTGACGACGACGACAACGACGACGACACGACGACGACAACAACAGTGACAAAGACCGTGATGACGACGACTTGACGACGACGACGACGACGACGACGACGGTGATGACGACGACGACGACGACGACGACGACGACAGTGACAAAGACGGTGACGACGACGACTACGACGACGACAGTGACTAAGACGGCGACGATGTTTACCCTTTCTCGACGACAATGACGACGACAACAACGACGACACGACGACGAAAACAACAGTAACAAAGACGGTGATGACGACGACGACGACGACGCAACGACGATGACGACGACGACGACGACGACGACGACGACGGCGACAGTAATGATGACGACGACGACGACGACAACGGCAACGGTGATGACGACGACGACGACGACGACAACGGAGACGACGACGACGACGACGACGACGACGGAGACGACGACGACGACGACGACGACGACGACGACGACGACGACGGAGACGACGACGACGACGACGACGACGACGGAGACGACGACGACGACGACGACAGTGATGACGACAACAACGACGACGCAACGACGACGACGACGACGACGACGACGGCAACGGTGACGACGACGGTGATGACGACGACGACGACGACGCAACGACGACGTCGACGACGACGACGACGACGACGACGACGACGACGGCGACGGTGATGACGACGACGACGACGACAGTGACAATGACGGCGATGTTGTGACCCTATCTTGACCACGACGACGACGACGACGACGTCAGTGACAAAGATGGCGACGACGACGACGACGACGAC
>OZ021701.1:16780059-16785059 GCA_963978495.1 Athalia circularis | reverse complement strand
CGACGACGACGACGGAGACGACGACGACGACGACGGAGACGACGACGACGACGACGACGACGACGGAGACGACGACGACGACGACGACGACGACGGAGACGACGACGACGACGACGACGACGACGACGACGACGACGATGACGACGACGACGACGACGACGACGACGACGACGACGACGACGACGACGACGACGACGGCAACGGTGACGACGACGGTGATGACGACGACGACGACGACGCAACGACGACGACGACGACGACGACGACGACGACGACGACGGCGACGGTGATGACGACGACGACGACGACAGTGACAAAGATGGCGACGACGACGACGACGACGACGACGGCGACGGTGATGACGACGACGACGACGACGACGACGGCGACGGTGATGACGACGACGACGACGATTTAAAGACGACGACGACGAAGACGACTTGACGACGACGACGACGACGATGACTTGACGACGGCGACGACGACGAAGACGACGGAGACGTTGATGACGACGACGACGACGAAGACGACTTGACGACGACGACGACGACGACGACTTGACGACGACGACGACGACAGTGACAAAGACGGTGACGACGACGACGACGACGACGACAGTGACCAAGACGGCGACGATGTTTACCCTCTCTCGACGACAATGACGACGACGACAACGACGACGACACGACGACGAAAACAACAGTGACAAAGACGGCGGTGATGTTGACCATATTTCGACGACAACGACGATGACGACGACGACGACGACGGAGACGACGACGACGACGACGACGACGACGACGACGACGGCGACGGTGATGACGACGACGACGACGACGACGACGACGACGACGACGACGACGACGACGACGACGACGACGGCGACGGTGATGACGACGACGACGACGACGACGACGACGACGACGACGACAACGATGACGACGACGACGACGACGACGATGACGACGACGGTGATGACGACAACGACGACGACGCAACGACGACGACGACGACGACGACGACGACGACGGCGACGGTAATGACGACGACGACGACGACGACGACGACGACGACGACGACGACGACGACGACGGCGACGGTGATGACGACGACGACGACGACGACGACGACGACAGTGACGAAGACGGCGGTGATGTTTACCCTATCTCGACGACAATGACGACGACGACACTGACGACAGGACAACGACAACGGCGTCGAAGACGACGACGACACGACGATGACGACGACGGTGATGACGACGACGACGACGACGACGACGACGACGACGACGACGACGACGGTGATGACGACGACGACAGTAACGAAGACGGCGGTGATGTTTACCCTATCTCGACGACAATGACGACGACGACAACGACGACAGGACGACGACGACGGCGCCGAAGACGACGACGACACGACGACGACGACGGAGACGATGACGACGACGACAGTGACGAAGACGGCGGTGATGTTTACCCTATCTCGACGACAATGACGACGACGACACTGACGACAGGACGACGACGACGGCGCCGAAGACGACGATGACGACGACGACGACGACGACGACGACGACCACGACCACGACGACGACGACGACGACGACGACGACCACGACGACGACGACTTGACGACGACGACGACGACGACGACGGTGATGACGACGACGACAGTGACCAAGACGGCGACGATGTTTACTCTTTCTCGACGACAATGACGACGACGACGACGACGACGACGACGACGACGACGACGACGACGACGGCAACGGTGACGACGACGGTGATGACGACGACGACGACGACGCAACGACGACGACGACGACGACGACGACGACGACGACGACGGCGACGGTGATGACGACGACGACGACGACAGTGACAAAGATGGCGACGACGACGACGACGACGACGACGGCGACGGTGATGACGACGACGACGACGACGACGACGGCGACGGTGATGACGACGACGACGACGATTTAAAGACGACGACGACGAAGACGACTTGACGACGACGACGACGACGATGACTTGACGACGGCGACGACGACGAAGACGACGGAGACGTTGATGACGACGACGACGACGAAGACGACTTGACGACGACGACGACGACGACGACTTGACGACGACGACGACGACAGTGACAAAGACGGTGACGACGACGACGACGACGACGACAGTGACCAAGACGGCGACGATGTTTACCCTCTCTCGACGACAATGACGACGACGACAACGACGACGACACGACGACGAAAACAACAGTGACAAAGACGGCGGTGATGTTGACCATATTTCGACGACAACGACGATGACGACGACGACGACGACGGAGACGACGACGACGACGACGACGACGACGACGACGACGGCGACGGTGATGACGACGACGACGACGACGACGACGACGACGACGACGACGACGACGACGACGACGACGACGGCGACGGTGATGACGACGACGACGACGACGACGACGACGACGACGACGACAACGATGACGACGACGACGACGACGACGATGACGACGACGGTGATGACGACAACGACGACGACGCAACGACGACGACGACGACGACGACGACGACGACGGCGACGGTAATGACGACGACGACGACGACGACGACGACGACGACGACGACGACGACGACGACGACGGCGACGGTGATGACGACGACGACGACGACGACGACGACGACAGTGACGAAGACGGCGGTGATGTTTACCCTATCTCGACGACAATGACGACGACGACACTGACGACAGGACAACGACAACGGCGTCGAAGACGACGACGACACGACGATGACGACGACGGTGATGACGACGACGACGACGACGACGACGACGACGACGACGACGACGACGGTGATGACGACGACGACAGTAACGAAGACGGCGGTGATGTTTACCCTATCTCGACGACAATGACGACGACGACAACGACGACAGGACGACGACGACGGCGCCGAAGACGACGACGACACGACGACGACGACGGAGACGATGACGACGACGACAGTGACGAAGACGGCGGTGATGTTTACCCTATCTCGACGACAATGACGACGACGACACTGACGACAGGACGACGACGACGGCGCCGAAGACGACGATGACGACGACGACGACGACGACGACGACGACCACGACCACGACGACGACGACGACGACGACGACGACGACGACGACGACGACGACGACGACGACGACGACGACGACGACGACGACGACGACGACTTGACGACGACGACGACGACGACGACGGTGATGACGACGACGACAGTTACAAAGACGGCGGTGATGTTTACCCTATCTCGACGACAATGACGACGACGACAACGACGACAGGACGACGACGACGGCGCCGAAGACGACGACGACACGACGATGACGACGACGACGACGACGACGACGGCGACGGTGATGACGACGACGACGACGACGACGACGACGACGACGACGACAGTGACCAAGACGGCGACGATGTTTACCCTTTCTCGACGACAACGACGACGACGACAACGACGACAGGACGACGACGACGGCGCCGAAGACGACGACGACACGACGATGACGACGACGACGACGACGACGACGGCGACGGTGATGACGACGACGACGACGACGACGACGACGACGACGACGACAGTGACCAAGACGGCGACGATGTTTACCCTTTCTCGACGACAACGACGACGACGACAACGACGACGACGACAACGACGACGACACGACGACGACAACAACAGTGACAAAGACCGTGATGACGACGACTTGACGACGACGACGACGACGACGACGACGGTGATGACGACGACGACGACGACGACGACGGCGCCGAAGACGACGACGACACGACGATGACGACGACGACGACGACAACGACGGCGACGGTGATGACGACGACGACGACGACGACGACGACGACGACGACGACGGAGACGACGACGACGACGACAGTGACGAAGACGGCGACGACGACGACGACGACGACGACAGTGACAAAGACGGTGACGACGACGACGACGACGACGACAGTGACCAAGACGGCGACGATGTTTACCCTTTCTCGACGACAATGACGACGACAACAACGACGACACGACGACGAAAACAACAGTGACAAAGACGGTGATGACGACGACGACGACGACGACGACGACGAGGATGACGGTAATGACGACGACGACGATGACGACGACGGAGACGACGACGACGACGACGACGACGGCGACAGTAATGATGACGACGACGACGACGACAACGGCGACGGTGATGACGACGACGACGACGACGACAACGGAGACGACGACGACGACGACGACGACGACGGAGACGACGACGACGACGACGACAGTGATGACGACGACGACAGTTACAAAGACGGCGGTGATGTTTACCCTATCTCGACCACAATGACGACGACGACAACGACGACAGGACGACGACGACGGCGCCGAAGACGACGACGACACGACGATGACGACGACGACGACGACGAGTACGGCGACGGTGATGACGACGACGACGACGACGACGACGACGACGACGACGACGACGACGACGACGACGACGGAGACGACGACGACGACTACAGTGACAAAGACGGCGACGACGACGACGACGACGACGACAGTGACCAATACGGCGACGATGTTTACACTTTCTCGACGACAACGACGACGACGACGACGACGGAGACGACGACGACGACGACGACGACGACGGAGACGACGACGACGACGACGACAGTAATGACGACAACGACGACGACGCAACGACGACGACGACGACGACGACGACGGCAACGGTGACGACGACGGTGATGACGACGACGACGACGACGCAACGACGACGACGACGACGACGTCGACGACGACGACGACGACGACGGCGACGGTGATGACGACGACGACGACGACAGTGACAATGACGGCGATATTGTGACCCCATCTCGACCACGACGACGATGACGACGACGTCAGT
>OZ021701.1:16772559-16775059 GCA_963978495.1 Athalia circularis | reverse complement strand
CGACGACGGCGACGGTAATGACGACGACGACGACGACGACGACGACGACGACGACGACGACGACGACGGCGACGGTGATGACGACGACGACGACGGCGACGGTGATGACGACGACGACGACGACGACGACGACGACAGTGACGAAGACGGCGGTGATGTTTACCCAATCTCGACGACAATGACGACGACGACACTGACGACGACGACGACGACGACGACGGCGACGGTGATGACGACGACGACGACGACAGTGACAAAGATGGCGACGACGACGACGACGACGACGACGGCGACGGTGATGACGACGACGACGACGACGACGACGGCGACGGTGATGACGACGACGACGACGATTTAACGACGACGACGACGAAGACGACTTGACGACGACGACGACGACGATGACTTGACGACGACGACGACGACGAAGACGACGGAGACGTTGATGACGACGACGACGACGACGGAGACGACGACGACGACGACGACGACGACGGAGACGGTAATGACGACGACGACGACGACGACGACGACGACGACGACGACGACGACGACGGCGACGGTGATGACGACGACGACGACGACGACGACGACGACGGCGACGGTGATGACGACGACGACGACGACGACGACGACGACGACGACGACGGCGACGGTGATGACGACGACGACGACGAAGACGACTTGACAACGACGACGACGACGACGACTTGACGACGACGACGGCGACGGTGATGACGACGACGACGACGACGCAACGACGACTTCGACGACGACGACGACGACGACGACGACGGCGACGGTGATGACGACGACGACGACGACGACGACAGTGACAAAGACGGTGACGACGACGACGACGACGACGACAGTGACCAAGACGGCGACGATGTTTACCCTCTCTCGACGACAATGACGACGACGACAACGACGACGACACGACGACGAAAACAACAGTGACAAAGACGGCGGTGATGTTGACCATATCTCGACGACAACGACGATGACGACGACGACGACGACGGAGACGACGACGACGACGACGACGACGACGGAGACGGTAATGACGACGACGACGACGACGACGACGACGACGACGACGACGACGACGACGGCGACGGTGACGACGACGACGACGACGACGACGACGACGACGACGACGACGACGGCGACGGTGATAACGACGACGACGACGACGACGACGACGACGACGACGACGGCGACGGTGATGACGACGACGACGACGAAGACGACTTGACGACGACGACGACGACGACGACTTGACGACGACGACGACGACGATGACTTGACGACGACGACGACGACGACGACGACGGAGACGACGACGACGACGACGGAGACGACGACGACGACGACGACAGTGATGACGACAACGACGACGACGCAACGACGACGACGACGACGACGACGACGGCAACGGTGACGACGACGGTGATGACGACGACGACGACGACGCAACGACGACGACGACGACGACGACGACGACGACGACGACGACGACGGCGACGGTGATGACGACGACGACGACGACAGTGACAATGACGGCGATGTTGTGACCCTATCTTGACCACGACGACGACGACGACGACGTCAGTGACAAATATGGCGACGACGACGGCAACGGTGACGACGACGGTGATGACGACGACGACACGACGACGACAACAACAGTGACAAAGACCGTGATGACAACGACTTGACGACGACGACGACGACGACGACGACGGTGATGACGACGACGACGACGACGACGACGACGACAGTGACGAAGACGGTGACGACGACGACTACGACGACGACAGTGACCAAGACGGCGACGATGTTTACCCTTTCTCGACGACAATGACGACGACAACAACGACGACACGACGACGAAAACAACAGTAACAAAGACGGTGATGACGACGACGACGACGACGCAACGACGACGACGACGACGACGACGACGACGACGGCGACGGTAATGACGACGACGACGATGACGACGACGGAGACGACGACGACGACGACGACGACGGCGACAGTAATGATGACGACGACGACGACGACAACGGCGACGGTGATGACGACGACGACGACGACGACAACGGAGACGACGACGACGACGACGACGACGACGGAGACGACGACGACGACGACGACGACGACGACGACGACGACGACGGAGACGACGACGACGACGACGACGACGACGGAGACGACGACGACGACGACGACAGTGATGACGACAACAACGACGACGCAACGACGACGACGACGACGACGACGACGGCAACGGTGACGACGACGGTGATGACGACGACGACGACGACGCAACGACGACGTCGACGACGACGACGACGACGACGACGACGACGACGGCGACGGTGATGACGACGACGACGACGACAGTGACAATGACGGCGATGTTGTGACCCTATCTTGACCACGACGACGACGACGACGACGTCAGTGACAAAGATGGCGACGACGACGACGA
>OZ021701.1:16745059-16752559 GCA_963978495.1 Athalia circularis | reverse complement strand
CGGAGACGTTGATGACGACGACGACGACGAAGACGACTTGACGACGACGACGACGACGACGACTTGACGACGACGACGACGACAGTGACAAAGACGGTGACGACGACGACGACGACGACGACAGTGACCAAGACGGCGACGATGTTTACCCTCTTTCGACGACAATGACGACGACGACAACGACGACGACACGACGACGAAAACAACAGTGACAAAGACGGCGGTGATGTTGACCATATTTCGACGACAACGACGATGACGACGACGACGACGACGGAGACGACGACGACGACGACGACGACGACGACGACGACGGCGACGGTGATGACGACGACGACGACGACGACGACGACGACGACGACGACGACGACGACGACGACGACGACGGCGACGGTGATGACGACGACGACGACGACGACGACGACGACGACGACGACAACGATGACGACGACGACGACGACGACGATGACGACGACGGTGATGACGACAACGACGACGACGCAACGACGACGACGACGACGACGACGACGACGACGGCGACGGTAATGATGACGACGACGACGACGACGACGACGACGACGACGACGACGACGACGACGGCGACGGTGATGACGACGACGACGACGACGACGACGACGACAGTGACGAAGACGGCGGTGATGTTTACCCTATCTCGACGACAATGACGACGACGACACTGACGACAGGACAACGACAACGGCGTCGAAGACGACGACGACACGACGATGACGACGACGGTGATGACGACGACGACGACGACGACGACGACGACGACGACGACGACGACGGTGATGACGACGACGACAGTAACGAAGACGGCGGTGATGTTTACCCTATCTCGACGACAATGACGACGACGACAACGACGACAGGACGACGACGACGGCGCCGAAGACGACGACGACACGACGACGACGACGGAGACGATGACGACGACGACAGTGACGAAGACGGCGGTGATGTTTACCCTATCTCGACGACAATGACGACGACGACACTGACGACAGGACGACGACGACGGCGCCGAAGACGACGATGACGACGACGACGACGACGACGACGACGACCACGACCACGACGACGACGACGACGACCACGACGACGACGACTTGACGACGACGACGACGACGACGACGGTGATGACGACGACGACAGTGACCAAGACGGCGACGATGTTTACTCTTTCTCGACGACAATGACGACGACGACGACGACGACGACGACGACGACGACGACGACGACGGCAACGGTGACGACGACGGTGATGACGACGACGACGACGACGCAACGACGACGACGACGATGACGACGACGACGACGACGACGGCGACGGTGATGACGACGACGACGACGACAGTGACAAAGATGGCGACGACGACGACGACGACGACGACGGCGACGGTGATGACGACGACGACGACGACGACGACGGCGACGGTGATGACGACGACGACGACGATTTAAAGACGACGACGACGAAGACGACTTGACGACGACGACGACGACGATGACTTGACGACGGCGACGACGACGAAGACGACGGAGACGTTGATGACGACGACGACGACGAAGACGACTTGACGACGACGACGACGACGACGACTTGACGACGACGACGACGACAGTGACAAAGACGGCGACGACGACGACGACGACGACGACGACGACGACGACGGCGACGGTGATGACGACGACGACGACGGCGACGGTGATGACGACGACGACGACGACGACGACGGAGACGACGACGACGACGACAGTGACAAAGACGGCGACGACGACGACGACGACGACGACAGTGACCAAGACGGCGACGATGTTTCCCCTCTCTCGACGACAACGACGACGACGACAACGACGACGACGACAACGACGACGACACGACGACGACAACAACAGTGACAAAGACCGTGATGACGACGACTTGACGACGACGACGACGACGACGACGACGACAGTGACAAAGACGGTGACGACGACGACGACGACGACGACAGTGACCAAGACGGCGACGATGTTTACCCTTTCTCGACGACAACGACGACGACGACAACGACGACGACGACAACGACGACGACACGACGACGACAACAACAGTGACAAAGACCGTGATGACGACGACTTGACGACGACGACGACGACGACGACGACGGTGATGACGACGACGACGACGACGACGACGACGACAGTGACAAAGACGGTGACGACGACGACGACGACGACGACAGTGACCAAGACGGCGACGATGTTTACCCTTTCTCGACGACAATGACGACGACGACAACGACGACGACACGACGACGAGAACAACAGTGACAAAGACGGCGTAATGTTTACCCTATCTCGACGACAATGACGACGACGGAGACGACGACGACGACGACGACGGTGATGACGACAACGACGACGACGCAACGACGACGACGACGACGACGACGACGACGACGGCGACGGTAATGACGACGACGACGACGACGACGACGACGACGACGACGACGACGACGACGACGACGACGGCGACGGTGATGACGACGACGACGACGACGACGACGACGACGGCGACGGTGATGACGACGACGACGACGACGACGACGACGACAGTGACGAAGACGGCGGTGATGTTTACCCTATCTCGACGACAATGACGACGACGACACTGACGACAGGACAACGACAACGGCGTCGAAGACGACGACGACACGACGATGACGACGACGGTGATGACGACGACGACGACGACGACGACGACGACGACGACGACGACGACGGTGATGACGACGACGACAGTAACGAAGACGGCGGTGATGTTTACCCTATCTCGACGACAATGACGACGACGACAACGACGACAGGACGACGACGACGGCGCCGAAGACGACGACGACACGACGACGACGACGGAGACGATGACGACGACGACAGTGACGAAGACGGCGGTGATGTTTACCCTATCCCGACGACAATGACGACGACGACACTGACGACAGGACGACGACGACGGCGCCGAAGACGACGATGACGACGACGACGACGACGACGACGACGACGACGACCACGACGACGACGACGACGACGACGACGACCACGACGACGACGACTTGACGACGACGACGACGACGACGACGGTGATGACGACGACGACAGTGACCAAGACGGCGACAATGTTTACTCTTTCTTGACGACAATGACGACGACGACGACGACGACGACGACGACGACGATGACGACGACGGTGATGACGACGACGACGACGACGACGACGACGACGACGACGATGACGACGACGACGACGACGACGACGACTTGACGACGACGACGACGACGACGACGGTGATGACGACGACGACAGTTACAAAGACGGCGGTGATGTTAACCCTATCTCGACGACAATGACGACGACGACAACGACGACAGGACGACGACGACGGCGCCGAAGACGACGACGACACGACGATGACGACGACGACGACGACGACGGCGACGGTGATGACGACGACGACGACGAAGACGACTTGACGACGACGACGACGACGACGACTTGACGACGACGACGACGACGATGACTTGACGACGACGACGACGACGACGACGACGGAGACGACGACGACGACGACGGAGACGACGACGAAGACGACGACAGTGATGACGACAACGACGACGACGCAACGACGACGACGACGACGACGACGACGGCAACGGTGACGACGACGGTGATGACGACGACGACGACGACGCAACGACGACGACGACGACGACGACGACGACGACGACGACGACGACGGCGACGGTGATGACGACGACGACGACGACAGTGACAATGACGGCGATGTTGTGACCCTATCTTGACCACGACGACGACGACGACGACGTCAGTGACAAATATGGCGACGACGACGGCAACGGTGACGACGACGGTGATGACGACGACGACGACGCAACGACGACGACGACGACGACGACGATGACGACGACGACGACGACGACGATGACGACGACGGTGATGACGACAACGACGACGACGCAACGACGACGACGACGACGACGACGACGACGACGACGACGGTGATGACGACGACGACGACGACGACGACGACGACGGCGACGGTGATGACGACGACGACGACGACGACGACGACGACAGTGACGAAGACGGCGGTGATGTTTACCCTATCTCGACGACAATGACGACGACGACACTGACGACGACGACAACGACGACGACACGACGACGACAACAACAGTGACAAAGACCGTGATGACGACGACTTGACGACGACGACGACGACGACGACGACGGTGATGACGACGACGACGACGACGACGACGACGACAGTGACAAAGACGGTGACGACGACGACTACGACGACGACAGTGACCAAGACGGCGACGATGTTTACCCTTTCTCGACGACAATGACGACGAAAACAACAGTAACAAAGACGGTGATGACGACGACGACGACGACGCAACGACGACGACGACGACGACGACGACGACGACGGCGACGGTAATGACGACGACGACGATGACGACGACGGAGACGACGACGACGACGACGACGACGACGGCGACAGTAATGATGACGACGACGACGACGACAACGGCGACGGTGATGACGACGACGACGACGACGACAACGGAGACGACGACGACGACGACGACGACGACGGAGACGACGACGACGACGACGACGACGACGACGACGACGACGACGGAGACGACGACGACGACGACGACGACGACGGAGACGACGACGACGACGACGACAGTGATGACGACAACGACGACGACGCAACGACGACGACGACGACGACGACGACGGCAACGGTGACGACGACGGTGATGAGGACGACGACGACGACGCAACGACGACGTCGACGACGACGACGACGACGACGACGACGACGACGGCGACGGTGATGACGACGACGACGACGACAGTGACAATGACGGCGATGTTGTGACCCTATCTTGACCACGACGACGACGACGACGACGTCAGTGACAAAGATGGCGACGACGACGACGACGACGACGACGGCAACGGTGACGACGACGGTGATGACGACGACGACGACGACGCAACGACGACGACGACGACGACGACGACGACGACGACGACGACAACGACGACGACAGTGACAAAGACGGCGACGACGACGACGACGACGACGACAGTGACCAAGACGGCGACGATGTTAATCCTTTCTCGACGACAATGACGACGACGACAACGACGACGACACGACGACGACAACAACAGTGACAAAGACCGTGATGACGACGACGACGACGACAGTGACAAAGATGGCGACGACGACGACGACGACGACGACGACGACGGTGATGACGACGACGACGACGACGACGACGACGACAGTGACAAAGACGGTGACGACGACGACGACGACGACGACAGTGACCAAGACGGCGACGATGTTTAACCTCTCTCGACGACAATGACGACGACGACAACGACGACGACACGACGACGAAAACAACAGTGACAAAGACGGCGGTGATGTTGACCATATCTCGACGACAACGACGATGACGACGACGACGACGACGGAGACGACGACGACGACGACGACGACGACGGAGACGGTAATGACGACGACGACGACGACGACGACGACGACGACGACGACGGCGACGGTGATGACGACGACGACGACGACGACGACGACGACGGCGACGGTGATGACGACGACGACGACGACGACGACGACGACGACGACGACGGCGACGGTGATGACGACGACGACGACGAAGACGACTTGACGACGACGACGACGACGACGACTTGACGACGACGACGACGACGATGACTTGACGACGACGACGACGACGACGACGACGGAGACGACGACGACGACGACGGAGACGACGACGACGACGACGGAGACGACGACGACGACGACGACGACGACGGAGACGACGACGACGACGACGACGACGACGACGACGACGACGACGACGACGACGACGACGACGACGACGACGACGACGACGACGACGGCAACGGTGACGACGACGGTGATGACGACGACGACGACGACGCAACGACGACGACGACGACGACGACGACGACGACGACGACGGCGACGGTGATGACGACGACGACGACGACAGTGACAAAGATGGCGACGACGACGACGACGACGACGACGGCGACGGTGATGACGACGACGACGACGACGACGACGGCGACGGTGATGACGACGACGACGACGATTTAACGACGACGACGACGAAGACGACTTGACGACGACGACGACGATGACTTGACGACGACGACGACGACAAAGACGACGGAGACGTTGATGACGACGACGACGACGACGGAGACGACGACGACGACGACGACGACGACGGAGACGGTAATGACGACGACGACGACGACGACGACGACGACGACGACGACGACGACGACGGCGACGGTGATGACGACGACGACGACGACGACGACGACGACGGCGACGGTGATGACGACGACGACGACGACGACGACGACGACGACGACGACGGCGACGGTGATGACGACGACGACGACGAAGACGACTTGACGACGACGACGACGACGACGACTTGACGACGACGACGGCGACGGTGATGACGACGACGACGACGACGACGACGACGACGACGACGACGACGGCGACGGTGATAACGACGACGACGACGACGACGACGACGACGACGACGACGGCGACGGTGATGACGACGACGACGACGAAGACGACTTGACGACGACGACGACGACGACGACTTGACGAAGACGACGACGACGATGACTTGACGACGACGACGACGACGACGACGACGGAGACGACGACGACGACGACGGAGACGACGACGACGACGACGACAGTGATGACGACAACGACGACGACGCAACGACGACGACGACGACGACGACGACGGCAACGGTGACGACGACGGTGATGACGACGACGACGACGACGCAACGACGACGACGACGACGACGACGACGACGACGACGACGACGACGAAGACCGTGATGACGACGACGACGACGACAGTGACAAAGATGGCGACGACGACGACGACGACGACGACGGCGACGGTGATGACGACGACGACGATGACGACGACGGCGACGGTGATGACGACGACGACGACGATTTAACGACGACGACGACGAAGACGACTTGACGACGACGACGACGACGATGACTTGACGACGACGACGACGACGAAGACGACGGAGACGTTGATGACGACGACGACGACGACGGAGACGACGACGACGACGACGACGACGACGAAGACGGTAATGACGACGACGACGACGACGACGACGACGACGACGACGACGACGACGACGGCGACGGTGATGACGACGACGACGACGACGACGACGACGACGGCGACGGTGATGACGACGACGACGACGACGACGACGACGACGACGACGACGGCGACGGTGATGACGACGACGACGACGAAGACGAC
>OZ021701.1:16737559-16740059 GCA_963978495.1 Athalia circularis | reverse complement strand
ACGACGACGACGACGACGGCGACGGTAATGACGACGACGACGACGACGACGACGACGACGACGACGACGACGACGACGACGGCGACGGTGATGACGACGACGACGACGACGACGACGACGACAGTGACGAAGACGGCGGTGATGTTTACCCTATCTCGACGACAATGACGACGACGACACTGACGACAGGACAACGACAACGGCGTCGAAGACGACGACGACACGACGATGACGACGACGGTGATGACGACGACGACGACGACGACGACGACGACGACGACGACGACGACGGTGATGACGACGACGACAGTAACGAAGACGGCGGTGATGTTTACCCTATCTCGACGACAATGACGACGACGACAACGACGACAGGACGACGACGACGGCGCCGAAGACGACGACGACACGACGACGACGACGGAGACGATGACGACGACGACAGTGACGAAGACGGCGGTGATGTTTACCCTATCTCGACGACAATGACGACGACGACACTGACGACAGGACGACGACGACGGCGCCGAAGACGACGATGACGACGACGACGACGACGACGACGACGACCACGACCACGACGACGACGACGACGACGACGACGACCACGACGACGACGACTTGACGACGACGACGACGACGACGACGGTGATGACGACGACGACAGTGACCAAGACGGCGACGATGTTTACTCTTTCTCGACGACAATGACGACGACGACGACGACGACGACGACGACGACGACGACGACGACGACGGCAACGGTGACGACGACGGTGATGACGACGACGACGACGACGCAACGACGACGACGACGACGACGACGACGACGACGACGACGGCGACGGTGATGACGACGACGACGACGACAGTGACAAAGATGGCGACGACGACGACGACGACGACGACGGCGACGGTGATGACGACGACGACGACGACGACGACGGCGACGGTGATGACGACGACGACGACGATTTAAAGACGACGACGACGAAGACGACTTGACGACGACGACGACGACGATGACTTGACGACGGCGACGACGACGAAGACGACGGAGACGTTGATGACGACGACGACGACGAAGACGACTTGACGACGACGACGACGACGACGACTTGACGACGACGACGACGACAGTGACAAAGACGGTGACGACGACGACGACGACGACGACAGTGACCAAGACGGCGACGATGTTTACCCTCTCTCGACGACAATGACGACGACGACAACGACGACGACACGACGACGAAAACAACAGTGACAAAGACGGCGGTGATGTTGACCATATTTCGACGACAACGACGATGACGACGACGACGACGACGGAGACGACGACGACGACGACGACGACGACGACGACGACGGCGACGGTGATGACGACGACGACGACGACGACGACGACGACGACGACGACGACGACGACGACGACGACGACGGCGACGGTGATGACGACGACGACGACGACGACGACGACGACGACGACGACAACGATGACGACGACGACGACGACGACGATGACGACGACGGTGATGACGACAACGACGACGACGCAACGACGACGACGACGACGACGACGACGACGACGGCGACGGTAATGACGACGACGACGACGACGACGACGACGACGACGACGACGACGACGACGACGACGGCGACGGTGATGACGACGACGACGACGACGACGACGACGACAGTGACGAAGACGGCGGTGATGTTTACCCTATCTCGACGACAATGACGACGACGACACTGACGACAGGACAACGACAACGGCGTCGAAGACGACGACGACACGACGATGACGACGACGGTGATGACGACGACGACGACGACGACGACGACGACGACGACGACGACGACGGTGATGACGACGACGACAGTAACGAAGACGGCGGTGATGTTTACCCTATCTCGACGACAATGACGACGACGACAACGACGACAGGACGACGACGACGGCGCCGAAGACGACGACGACACGACGACGACGACGGAGACGATGACGACGACGACAGTGACGAAGACGGCGGTGATGTTTACCCTATCTCGACGACAATGACGACGACGACACTGACGACAGGACGACGACGACGGCGCCGAAGACGACGATGACGACGACGACGACGACGACGACGACGACCACGACCACGACGACGACGACGACGACGACGACGACCACGACGACGACGACTTGACGACGACGACGACGACGACGACGACGACGACTTGACGACGACGACGACGACGACGACGGTGATGACGACGACGACAGTTACAAAGACGGCGGTGATGTTTACCCTATCTCGACGACAATGACGACGACGACAACGACGACAGGACGACGACGACGGCGCCGAAGACGACGACGACACGACGATGACGACGACGACGACGACGACGACGGCGACGGTGATGACGACGACGACGACGACGACGACGACGACGACGACGACAGTGACCAAGACGGCGACGATGTTTACCCTTTCTCGACGAC
>OZ021701.1:16730059-16732559 GCA_963978495.1 Athalia circularis | reverse complement strand
CGACTTCGACGACGACGACGACGACGACGACGACGGCGACGGTGATGACGACGACGACGACGACAGTGACAAAGATGGCGACGACGACGACGACGACGACGACGACGACGGTGATGACGACGACGACGACGACGACGACGACGACAGTGACAAAGACGGTGACGACGACGACGACGACGACGACAGTGACCAAGACGGCGAAGATGTTTACCCTCTCTCGACGACAATGACGACGACGACAACGACGACGACACGACGACGAAAACAACAGTGACAAAGACGGCGGTGATGTTGACCATATCTCGACGACAACGACGATGACGACGACGACGACGACGGAGACGACGACGACGACGACGACGACGGCGACAGTAATGATGACGACGACGACGACGACAACGGCGACGGTGATGACGACGACGACGACGACGACAACGGAGACGACGACGACGACGACGACGACGACGGAGACGACGACGACGACGACGACGACGACGACGACGACGACGACGGAGACGACGACGACGACGACGACGACGACGGAGACGACGACGACGACGACGACAGTGATGACGACAACAACGACGACGCAACGACGACGACGACGACGACGACGACGGCAACGGTGACGACGACGGTGATGACGACGACGACGACGACGCAACGACGACGTCGACGACGACGACGACGACGACGACGACGACGACGGCGACGGTGATGACGACGACGACGACGACAGTGACAATGACGGCGATGTTGTGACCCTATCTTGACCACGACGACGACGACGACGACGTCAGTGACAAAGATGGCGACGACGACGACGACGACGACGACGGCAACGGTGACGACGACGGTGATGACGACGACGACGACGACGCAACGACGACGACGACGACGACGACGACGACGACGACGACGACAACGACGACGACAGTGACAAAGACGGCGACGACGACGACGACGACGACGACAGTGACCAAGACGGCGACGATGTTAATCCTTTCTCGACGACAATGACGACGACGACAACGACGACGACACGACGACGACAACAACAGTGACAAAGACCGTGATGACGACGACTTGACGACGACGACGACGACGACGACGACGGTGATGACGACGACGACGACGACGATGACGACGACGACGACGGCGACGGTGATGACGACGACGACGACGACGACGACGACGACGACGACGGAGACGACGACGACGACGACGGAGACGACGACGACGACGACGACGACGACGACGACGACGATGACGACGACGACGACGACGACGACGACGACGACGACGACGACGACGACGACGACGACGGCAACGGTGACGACGACGGTGATGACGACGACGACGACGACGCAACGACGACGACGACGACGACGACGACGACGATGACGACGACGGCGACGGTGATGACGACGACGACGACGACAGTGACAAAGATGGCGACGACGACGACGACGACGACGACGGCGACGGTGATGACGACGACGACGATGACGACGACGGCGACGGTGATGACGACGACGACGACGATTTAACGACGACGACGACGAAGACGACTTGACGACGACGACGACGACGATGACTTGACGACGACGACGACGACGAAGACGACGGAGACGTTGATGACGACGACGACGACGACGGAGACGACGACGACGACGACGACGACGACGGAGACGGTAATGACGACGACGACGACGACGACGACGACGACGACGACGACGACGACGACGGCGACGGTGATGACGACGACGACGACGACGACGACGACGACGGCGACGGTGATGACGACGACGACGACGACGACGACGACGACGACGACGACGGCGACGGTGATGACGACGACGACGACGAAGACGACTTGACGACGACGACGACGACGACGACTTGACGACGACGACGGCGACGGTGATGACGACGACGACGACGACGCAACGACGACTTCGACGACGACGACGACGACGACGACGACGGCGACGGTGATGACGACGACGACGACGACAGTGACGAAGATGGCGACGACGACGACGACGACGACGACGACGACGGTGATGACGACGACAACGACGACGACGACGACGACAGTGACAAAGACGGTGACGACGACGACGACGACGACGACAGTGACCAAGACGGCGACGATGTTTACCCTCTCTCGACGACAATGACGACGACGACAACGACGACGACACGACGACGAAAACAACAGTGACAAAGACGGCGGTGATGTTGACCATATCTCGACGACAACGACGATGACGACGACGACGACGACGGAGACGACGACGACGACGACGACGACGACGGAGACGACGACGACGACGACGACGACGACGGAGACGGTAATGACGACGACGACGACGACGACGACGACGACGACGACGACGACGACGACGGCGACGGTGATGACGACGACGACGACGACGACGACGACGACGACGACGACGACGGCGACGGTGATAACGACGACGACGACGACGACGAC
>OZ021701.1:16720059-16722559 GCA_963978495.1 Athalia circularis | reverse complement strand
GGTGACGACGACGACGACGACGACGACAGTGACCAAGACGGCGACGATGTTTACCCTTTCTCGACGACAACGACGACGACGACAACGACGACGACGACAACGACGACGACACGACGACGACAACAACAGTGACAAAGACCGTGATGACGACGACTTGACGACGACGACGACGACGACGACGACGGTGATGACGACGACGACGACGACGACGACGACGACAGTGACAAAGACGGTGACGACGACGACGACGACGACGACAGTGACCAAGACGGCGACGATGTTTACCCTTTCTCGACGACAATGACGACGACGACAACGACGACGACACGACGACGAGAACAACAGTGACAAAGACGGCGTAATGTTTACCCTATCTCGACGACAATGACGACGACGGAGACGACGACGACGACGACGACGGTGATGACGACAACGACGACGACGCAACGACGACGACGACGACGACGACGACGACGACGGCGACGGTAATGACGACGACGACGACGACGACGACGACGACGACGACGACGACGACGACGACGGCGACGGTGATGACGACGACGACGACGACGACGACGACGACGGCGACGGTGATGACGACGACGACGACGACGACGACGACGACAGTGACGAAGACGGCGGTGATGTTTACCCTATCTCGACGACAATGACGACGACGACACTGACGACAGGACAACGACAACGGCGTCGAAGACGACGACGACACGACGATGACGACGACGGTGATGACGACGACGACGACGACGACGACGACGACGACGACGACGACGACGGTGATGACGACGACGACAGTAACGAAGACGGCGGTGATGTTTACCCTATCTCGACGACAATGACGACGACGACAACGACGACAGGACGACGACGACGGCGCCGAAGACGACGACGACACGACGACGACGACGGAGACGATGACGACGACGACAGTGACGAAGACGGCGGTGATGTTTACCCTATCTCGACGACAATGACGACGACGACACTGACGACAGGACGACGACGACGGCGCCGAAGACGACGATGACGACGACGACGACGACGACGACGACGACGACGACCACGACGACGACGACGACGACGACGACGACCACGACGACGACGACTTGACGACGACGACGACGACGACGACGGTGATGACGACGACGACAGTGACCAAGACGGCGACAATGTTTACTCTTTCTTGACGACAATGACGACGACGACGACGACGACGACGACGACGACGATGACGACGACGGTGATGACGACGACGACGACGACGACGACGACGACGACGACGACGACGACGACGACGACGACGACGACGACTTGACGACGACGACGACGACGACGACGGTGATGACGACGACGACAGTTACAAAGACGGCGGTGATGTTAACCCTATCTCGACGACAATGACGACGACGACAACGACGACAGGACGACGACGACGGCGCCGAAGACGACGACGACACGACGATGACGACGACGACGACGACGACGACGGCGACGGTGATGACGACGACGACGACGACGACGACGACGACGACGACGACAGTGACCAAGACGGCGACGATGTTTACCCTTTCTCGACGACAACGACGACGACGACAACGACGACGACGACAACGACGACGACACGACGACGACAACAACAGTGACAAAGACCGTGATGACGACGACTTGACGACGACGACGACGACGACGACGACGGTGATGACGACGACGACGACGACGACGACGGCGCCGAAGACGACGACGACACGACGATGACGACGACGACGACGACGACGACGGCAACGGTGACGACGACGGTGATGACGACGACGACGACGACGCAACGACGACGACGACGACGACGACGACGACGACGACGACGGCGACGGTGATGACGACGACGACGACGACAGTGACAAAGATGGCGACGACGACGACGACGACGACGACGACGACGGTGATGACGACGACGACGACGACGACGACGACGACAGTGACAAAGACGGTGACGACGACGACGACGACGACGACAGTGACCAAGACGGCGACGATGTTTACCCTTTCTCGACGACAATGACGACGACGACGACGACGACGACACGACGACGAAAACAACAGTGACAAAGACGGCGGTGATGTTGACCATATCTCGACGACAACGACGATGACGACGACGACGACGACGACGACGACGACGACGACGACGACGACGACGACGACGGGAACGGTGATGACGACGACGACGACGACGACGACGACGACGGCGACGGTGATGACGACGACGACGACGACGACGACGACGACGACGACGACGACGACGACGACGACGACGATGGCGACGGTGATGACGACGACGACGACGACGACGACGACGGCGACGGTGATGACGACGACGACGGTGATGACGACGACGACGACGACAGTGACAAAGATGGCGACGACGACGACGACGACGACGACGACGACGGTGATGACGACGACGACGACGACGACGACGACGACA
>OZ021701.1:16705059-16707559 GCA_963978495.1 Athalia circularis | reverse complement strand
GACGACAACGACGACGACACGACGACGAAAACAACAGTGACAAAGACGGCGGTGATGTTGACCATATTTCGACGACAACGACGATGACGACGACGACGACGACGGAGACGACGACGACGACGACGACGACGACGACGACGACGGCGACGGTGATGACGACGACGACGACGACGACGACGACGACGACGACGACGACGACGACGACGACGACGACGGCGACGGTGATGACGACGACGACGACGACGACGACGACGACGACGACGACAACGATGACGACGACGACGACGACGACGATGACGACGACGGTGATGACGACAACGACGACGACGCAACGACGACGACGACGACGACGACGACGACGACGGCGACGGTAATGACGACGACGACGACGACGACGACGACGACGACGACGACGACGACGACGACGGCGACGGTGATGACGACGACGACGACGACGACGACGACGACAGTGACGAAGACGGCGGTGATGTTTACCCTATCTCGACGACAATGACGACGACGACACTGACGACAGGACAACGACAACGGCGTCGAAGACGACGACGACACGACGATGACGACGACGGTGATGACGACGACGACGACGACGACGACGACGACGACGACGACGACGACGGTGATGACGACGACGACAGTAACGAAGACGGCGGTGATGTTTACCCTATCTCGACGACAATGACGACGACGACAACGACGACAGGACGACGACGACGGCGCCGAAGACGACGACGACACGACGACGACGACGGGGACGATGACGACGACGACAGTGACGAAGACGGCGGTGATGTTTACCCTATCTCGACGACAATGACGACGACGACACTGACGACAGGACGACGACGACGGCGCCGAAGACGACGATGACGACGACCACGACGACGACGACGACGACCACGACCACGACGACGACGACGACGACGACGACGACGGCGACGGTGATGACGACGACGACGACGACGACGACGGCGACGGTGATGACGACGACGACGACGATTTAAAGACGACGACGACGAAGACGACTTGACGACGACGACGACGACGATGACTTGACGACGGCGACGACGACGAAGACGACGGAGACGTTGATGACGACGACGACGACGAAGACGACTTGACGACGACGACGACGACGACGACTTGACGACGACGACGACGACAGTGACAAAGACGGTGACGACGACGACGACGACGACGACAGTGACCAAGACGGCGACGATGTTTACCCTCTTTCGACGACAATGACGACGACGACAACGACGACGACACGACGACGAAAACAACAGTGACAAAGACGGCGGTGATGTTGACCATATTTCGACGACAACGACGATGACGACGACGACGACGACGGAGACGACGACGACGACGACGACGACGACGACGACGACGGCGACGGTGATGACGACGACGACGACGACGACGACGACGACGACGACGACGACGACGACGACGACGACGACGGCGACGGTGATGACGACGACGACGACGACGACGACGACGACGACGACGACAACGATGACGACGACGACGACGACGACGATGACGACGACGGTGATGACGACAACGACGACGACGCAACGACGACGACGACGACGACGACGACGACGACGGCGACGGTAATGACGACGACGACGACGACGACGACGACGACGACGACGACGACGACGACGACGGCGACGGTGATGACGACGACGACGACGACGACGACGACGACAGTGACGAAGACGGCGGTGATGTTTACCCTATCTCGACGACAATGACGACGACGACACTGACGACAGGACAACGACAACGGCGTCGAAGACGACGACGACACGACGATGACGACGACGGTGATGACGACGACGACGACGACGACGACGACGACGACGACGACGACGACGGTGATGACGACGACGACAGTAACGAAGACGGCGGTGATGTTTACCCTATCTCGACGACAATGACGACGACGACAACGACGACAGGACGACGACGACGGCGCCGAAGACGACGACGACACGACGACGACGACGGAGACGATGACGACGACGACAGTGACGAAGACGGCGGTGATGTTTACCCTATCTCGACGACAATGACGACGACGACACTGACGACAGGACGACGACGACGGCGCCGAAGACGACGATGACGACGACGACGACGACGACGACGACGACCACGACCACGACGACGACGACGACGACGACGACGACCACGACGACGACGACTTGACGACGACGACGACGACGACGACGGTGATGACGACGACGACAGTGACCAAGACGGCGACGATGTTTACTCTTTCTCGACGACAATGACGACGACGACGACGACGACGACGACGACGACGACGACGACGACGGCAACGGTGACGACGACGGTGATGACGACGACGACGACGACGCAACGACGACGACGACGATGACGACGACGACGACGACGACGGCGACGGTGATGACGACGACGACGACGACAGTGACAAAGATGGCGA
>OZ021701.1:16680059-16692559 GCA_963978495.1 Athalia circularis | reverse complement strand
CGACGACGACGGAGACGACGACGAACGACGACGACGACGGAGACGGTAATGACGACGACGACGATGACGACGATGACGACGACGGTGATGACGACAACGACGACGACGCAACGACGACGACGACGACGACGACGGCGACGGTAATGACGACGACGACGACGACGACGACGACGACGACGACGACGGCGACGGTGATGACGACGACGACGACGACAGTGACAAAGATGGCGACGACGACGACGACGACGACGACGACGACGGTGATGACGACGACGACGACGACGACGACGACGACAGTGACAAAGACGGTGACGACGACGACGACGACGACGACAGTGACCAAGACGGCGACGATGTTTACCCTCTCTCGACGACAATGACGACGACGACAACGACGACGACACGACGACGAAAACAACAGTGACAAAGACGGCGGTGATGTTGACCATATCTCGACGACAACGACGATGACGACGACGACGACGACGGAGACGACGACGACGACGACGACGACGACGGAGACGGTAATGACGACGACGACGACGACGACGACGACGACGACGACGACGACGACGACGGCGACGGTGATGACGACGACGACGACGACGACGACGACGACGGCGACGGTGATGACGACGACGACGACGACGACGACGACGACGACGACGACGGCGACGGTGATGACGACGACGACGACGAAGACGACTTGACGACGACGACGACGACGACGACTTGACGACGACGACGACGACGATGACTTGACGACGACGACGACGACGACGACGACGGAGACGACGACGACGACGACGGAGATGACGACGACGACGACGACGACGACGACAGTGACAAAGACGGTGACGACGACGACGACGACGACGACAGTGACCAAGACGGCGACGAGGTTTACCCTTTCTCGACGACAATGACGACGACGACGACGACGACGACACGACGACGAAAACAACAGTGACAAAGACGGCGGTGATGTTGACCATATCTCGACGACAACGACGATGACGACGGCGACGGTGATGACGACGACGACGACGACGACGACGACGACGACGACGACGGCGACGGTGATGACGACGACGACGACGAAGACGACTTGACGACGACGACGACGACGACGACTTGACGACGACGACGGCGACGGTGATGACGACGACGACGACGACGACTTGACGACGACGACGGCAACGGTGATGACGACGACGACGACGACGCAACGACGACTTCGACGACGACGACGACGACGACGACGACGGCGACGGTGATGACGACGACGACGACGACAGTGACAAAGATGGCGACGACGACGACGACGACGACGACGACGACGGTGATGACGACGACGACGACGACGACGACGACGACAGTGACAAAGACGGTGACGACGACGACGACGACGACGACAGTGACCAAGACGGCGACGATGTTTACCCTCTCTCGACGACAATGACGACGACGACAACGACGACGACACGACGACGAAAACAACAGTGACAAAGACGGCGGTGATGTTGACCATATCTCGACGACAACGACGATGACGACGACGACGACGACGGAGACGACGACGACGACGACGACGACGACGGAGACGGTAATGACGACGACGACGACGACGACGACGACGACGACGACGACGGCGACGACGGCGACGGTGATGACGACGACGACGACGACGACGACGACGACGGCGACGGTGATGACGACGACGACGACGACGACGACGACGACGACGACGACGACGACGACGGCGACGGTGATGACGACGACGACGACGAAGACGACTTGACGACGACGACGACGACGACGACTTGACGACGACGACGGCGACGGTGATGACGACGACGACGACGACGCAACGACGACTTCGACGACAACGACGACGAGGACGACGACGGCGACGGTGATGACGACGACGACGACGACAGTGACAAAGATGGCGACGACGACGACGACGACGACGACGACGACGGTGATGACGACGACGACGACGACGACGACGACGACAGTGACAAAGACGGTGACGACGACGACGACGACGACGACAGTGACCAAGACGGCGACGATGTTTACCCTCTCTCGACGACAATGACGACGACGACAACGACGACGACACGACGACGAAAACAACAGTGACAAAGACGGCGGTGATGTTGACCATATCTCGACGACAACGACGATGACGACGACGACGACGACGGAGACGACGACGACGACGACGACGACGACGGAGACGGTAATGACGACGACGACGACGACGACGACGACGACGACGACGACGACGACGACGGCGACGGTGATGACGACGACGACGACGACGACGACGACGACGGCGACGGTGATGACGACGACGACGACGACGACGACGACGACGACGACGACGGCGACGGTGATGACGACGACGACGACGAAGACGACTTGACGACGACGACGACGACGACGACTTGACGACGACGACGACGACGATGTTTTGACGACGACGACGACGACGATGACGACGGAGACGACGACGACGACGACGGAGACGACGACGACGACGATGACGACGACGGAGACGACGACGACGACGACGACGACGACGACGACGACGACGGCGACGGTGATGACGACGACGACGACGAAGACGACTTGACGACGACGACTTGACGACGACGACGACGACGATGTTTTGACGACGACGACGACGACGACGACGACGGAGACGACGACGACGACGACGGAGACGACGACGACGACGACGACGACGACGGAGACGACGACGACGACGACGACGACGACGACGACGGCGACGGTGATGACGACGACGACGACGACGACGACGACGACGACGACGACGACGACGACGACGACGACGACGACGACGACGACGACGACGACGACGACGACGACGACGACGACGACGACGACGACGACGGCGACGGTGATGACGACGACGACGACGACGACGACGACGGCGACGGTGATGACGACGACGACGACGACATTGACAAAGATGGCGACGACGACGACGACGACGACGACGACGACGGTGATGACGACGACGACGACGACGACGACGACGACAGTGACAAAGACGGTGACGACGACGACGACGACGACGACAGTGACCAAGACGGCGACGATGTTTACCCTCTCTCGACGACAATGACGACGACGACAACGACGACGACACGACGACGAAAACAACAGTGACAAAGACGGCGGTGATGTTGACCATATCTCGACGACAACGACGATGACGACGACGACGACGACGGAGACGACGACGACGACGACGACGACGACGACGACGACGACGGCGACGGTGATGACGACGACGACGACGACGACGACGACGACGACGACGACGACGACGACGACGACGACGACGGCGACGGTGATGACGACGACGACGACGACGACGACGACGACGACGACGACGACGATGACGACGACGGTGATGACGACAACGACGACGACGCAACGACGACGACGACGACGACGACGACGACGACGACGACGACGACGACGACGACGACGACGACGACGGCGACGGTGATGACGACGACGACGACGACGACGACGACGACGGCGACGGTGATGACGACGACGACGACGACGACGACGACGACAGTGACGAAGACGGCGGTGATGTTTACCCAATCTCGACGACAATGACGACGACGACACTGACGACAGGACAACGACAACGGCGTCGAAGACGACGACGACACGACGATGACGACGACGGTGATGACGACGACGACGACGACGACGACGACGACGACGACGACGACGACGACGACGACGACGACGACGACGACGACGACGACGGCAACGGTGACGACGACGGTGATGACGACGACGACGACGACGACGACGACGACGACGGCAACGGTGACGACGACGGTGATGACGACAACGACGACGACGCAACGACGACGACGACGACGACGACGACGACGACGACGACGGCGACGGTGATGACGACGACGACGACGACAGTGACAAAGATGGCGACGACGACGACGACGACGACGACGACGACGGCGACGGTGATGACGACGACGACGACGACGACGACGACGACGACGACGACGGCGACGGTGATGACGACGACGACGACAATTTAACGACGACGACGACAAAGACGACTTGACAACGACGACGACGACGATGACTTGACGACGACGACGACGACGACGACGACGACGACGGTGACGACGACGGTGATGACGACAACGACGACGACGCAACGACGACGACGACGACGACGACGACGACGACGGCGACGGTGATGACGACGACGACGACGACAGTGACAAAGATGGCGACGACGACGACGACGACGACGACGACGACGGTGATGACGACGACGACGACGACGACGACGACGACAGTGACAAAGACGGTGACGACGACGACGACGACGACGACAGTGACCAAGACGGCGACGATGTTTACCCTTTCTCGACGACAATGACGACGACGACGACGACGACGACACGACGACAAAAACAACAGTGACAAAGACGGCGGTGATGTTGACCATATCTCGACGACAACGACGATGGTCACGACGACCACGACGACGACGACGACGACGACGACGACGACGACGACGACGGCAACGGTGATGACGACGACGACGACGACGACGACGACGACGGCGACGGTGATGACGACGACGACGACGACGACGACGACGACGACGACGACGACGACGACGACGACGACGACGGCGACGGTGATGACGACGACGACGACGACGACGACGACGGTGACGGTGATGACGACGACGACGACGACGACGACGACGACGGCGACGGTGATGACGACGACGACGACGACGACGACGACGACGACGACGACGGCGACGGTGATGACGACGACGACGACGACGGAGACGACGACGACGACGACGACGACGACGGAGACGGTAATGACGACGACGACGACGACGACGACGACGACGACGACGACGACGATGACGGCGACGGTGATGACGACGACGACGACGACGACGACGACGACGGCGACGGTGATGACGACGACGACGACGACGACGACGACGACGACGACGACGGCGACGGTGATGACGACGACGACGACGAAGACGACTTGACGACGACGACGACGACGACGACTTGACGACGACGACGGCGACGACAGTGACAAAGACGGTGACGACGACGACGACGACGACGACAGTGACCAAGACGGCGACGATGTTTACCCTCTCTCGACGACAATGACGACGACGACAACGACGACGACACGACGACGAAAACAACAGTGACAAAGACGGCGGTGATGTTGACCATATCTCGACGACAACGACGATGACGACGACGACGACGACGGAGACGACGACGACGACGACGACGACGACGGAGACGGTAATGACGACGACGACGACGACGACGACGACGACGACGACGACGACGACGGCGACGGTGATGACGACGACGACGACGACGACGACGACGGCGACGGTGATGACGACGACGACGACGACGACGACGACGACGGCGACGGTGATGACGACGACGACGACGACGACGACGACGACGACGACGACGGCGACGGTGATGACGACGACGACGACGATATAACGACGACGACGACGAAGACGACTTGACGACGACGACGACGACGATGACTTGACGACGACGACGACGACGACGACGACGGAGACGTTGATGACGACGACGACGACGACGGAGACGACGACGACGACGACGACGACGACGGAGACGGTAATGACGACGACGACGACGACGACGACGACGGAGACGGTAATGACGACGACGACGACGACGACGACGACGACAACGACGACGGCGACGGTGATGACGACGACGACGACGAAGACGACTTGACGACGACGACGACGACGACGACTTGACGACGACGACGGCGACGGTGATGACGACGACGACGACGACGCAACGACGACTTCGACGACGACGACGACGACGACGACGACGACGGCGACGGTGATGACGACGACGACGACGACAGTGACAAAGATGGCGACGACGACGACGACGACGACGACGACGACGGTGATGACGACGACGACGACGACGACGACGACGATAGTGACAAAGACGGTGACGACGACGACGACGACGACGACAGTGACCAAGACGGCGACGATGTTTACCCTCTCTCGACGACAATGACGACGACGACAACGACGACGACACGACGACGAAAACAACAGTGACAAAGACGGCGGTGATGTTGACCATATCTCGACGACAACGACGATGACGACGACGACGACGACGGAGACGACGACGACGACGACGACGACGACGGAGACGGTAATGACGACGACGACGACGACGACGACGACGACGACGACGACGACGACGACGGCGACGGTGATGACGACGACGACGACGACGACGACGACGACGACGACGACGACGGCGACGGTGATAACGACGACGACGACGACGACGACGACGACGACGACGACGGCGACGGTGATGACGACGACGACGACGAAGACGACTTGACGACGACGACGACGACGACGACTTGACGACGACGACGACGACGATGACTTGACGACGACGACGACGACGACGACGACGGAGACGACGACGACGACGACGGAGACGACGACGACGACGACGACAGTGATGACGACAACGACGACGACGCAACGACGACGACGACGACGACGACGACGGCAACGGTGACGACGACGGTGATGACGACGACGACGACGACGCAACGACGACGACGACGACGACGACGACGACGACGACGACGACGACGGCGACGGTGATGACGACGACGACGACGACAGTGACAATGACGGCGATGTTGTGACCCTATCTTGACCACGACGACGACGACGACGACGTCAGTGACAAATATGGCGACGACGACGGCAACGGTGACGACGACGGTGATGACGACGACGACGACGCAACGACGACGACGACGACGACGACGATGACGACGACGACGACGACGACGATGACGACGACGGTGATGACGACAACGACGACGACGACGACGACGACAGTGACAAAGACGGTGACGACGACGACTACGACGACGACAGTGACCAAGACGGCGACGATGTTTACCCTTTCTCGACGACAATGACGACGACAACAACGACGACACGACGACGAAAACAACAGTAACAAAGACGGTGATGACGACGACGACGACGACGCAACGACGACGACGACGACGACGACGACGACGACGGCGACGGTAATGACGACGACGACGATGACGACGACGGAGACGACGACGACGACGACGACGACGGCGACAGTAATGATGACGACGACGACGACGACAACGGCGACGGTGATGACGACGACGACGACGACGACAACGGAGACGACGACGACGACGACGACGACGACGGAGACGACGACGACGACGACGACGACGACGACGACGACGACGACGGAGACGACGACGACGACGACGACGACGACGGAGACGACGACGACGACGACGACAGTGATGACGACAACGACGACGACGCAACGACGACGACGACGACGACGACGACGGCAACGGTGACGACGACGGTGATGACGACGACGACGACGACGCAACGACGACGTCGACGACGACGACGACGACGACGACGACGACGACGGCGACGGTGATGACGACGACGACGACGACAGTGACAATGACGGCGATGTTGTGACCCTATCTTGACCACGACGACGACGACGACGACGTCAGTGACAAAGATGGCGACGACGACGACGACGACGACGACGGCAACGGTGACGACGACGGTGATGACGACGACGACGACGACGCAACGACGACGACGACGACGACGACGACGACGACGACGACGACAACGACGACGACAGTGACAAAGACGGCGACGACGACGACGACGACGACGACAGTGACCAAGACGGCGACGATGTTAATCCTTTCTCGACGACAATGACGACGACGACAACGACGACGACACGACGACGACAACAACAGTGACAAAGACCGTGATGACGACGACGACGACGACAGTGACAAAGATGGCGACGACGACGACGACGACGACGACGACGACGGTGATGACGACGACGACGACGACGACGACGACGACAGTGACAAAGACGGTGACGACGACGACGACGACGACGACAGTGACCAAGACGGCGACGATGTTTACCCTCTCTCGACGACAATGACGACGACGACAACGACGACGACACGACGACGAAAACAACAGTGACAAAGACGGCGGTGATGTTGACCATATCTCGACGACAACGACGATGACGACGACGACGACGACGGAGACGACGACGACGACGACGACGACGACGGAGACGGTAATGACGACGACGACGACGACGACGACGACGACGACGACGACGGCGACGGTGATGACGACGACGACGACGACGACGACGACGACGGCGACGGTGATGACGACGACGACGACGACGACGACGACGACGACGACGACGGCGACGGTGATGACGACGACGACGACGAAGACGACTTGACGACGACGACGACGACGACGACTTGACGACGACGACGACGACGATGACTTGACGACGACGACGACGACGACGACGACGGAGACGACGACGACGACGACGGAGACGACGACGACGACGACGGAGACGACGACGACGACGACGACGACGACGGAGACGACGACGACGACGACGACGACGACGACGACGACGACGACGACGACGACGACGACGACGACGACGACGGCAACGGTGACGACGACGGTGATGACGACGACGACGACGACGCAACGACGACGACGACGACGACGACGACGACGACGACGACGGCGACGGTGATGACGACGACGACGACGACAGTGACAAAGATGGCGACGACGACGACGACGACGACGACGGCGACGGTGATGACGACGACGACGACGACGACGACGGCGACGGTGATGACGACGACGACGACGATTTAACGACGACGACGACGAAGACGACTTGACGACGACGACGACGATGACTTGACGACGACGACGACGACAAAGACGACGGAGACGTTGATGACGACGACGACGACGACGGAGACGACGACGACGACGACGACGACGACGGAGACGGTAATGACGACGACGACGACGACGACGACGACGACGACGACGACGACGACGACGGCGACGGTGATGACGACGACGACGACGACGACGACGACGACGGCGACGGTGATGACGACGACGACGACGACGACGACGACGACGACGACGACGGCGACGGTGATGACGACGACGACGACGAAGACGACTTGACGACGACGACGACGACGACGACTTGACGACGACGACGGCGACGGTGATGACGACGACGACGACGACGCAACGACGACTTCGACGACGACGACGACGACGACGACGACGGCGACGGTGATGACGACGACGACGACGACAGTGACAAAGATGGCGACGACGACGACGACGACGACGACGACGACGGTGATGACGACGACGACGACGACGACGACGACGACAGTGACAAAGACGGTGACGACGACGACGACGACGACGACAGTGACCAAGACGGCGACGATGTTTACCCTCTCTCGACGACAATGACGACGACGACAACGACGACGACACGACGACGAAAACAACAGTGACAAAGACGGCGGTGATGTTGACCATATCTCGACGACAACGACGATGACGACGACGACGACGACGGAGACGACGACGACGACGACGACGGAGACGGTAATGACGACGACGACGACGACGACGACGACGACGACGACGACGACGACGACGGCGACGGTGATGACGACGACGACGACGACGACGACGACGACGACGACGACGACGGCGACGGTGATAACGACGACGACGACGACGACGACGACGACGACGACGACGGCGACGGTGATGACGACGACGACGACGAAGACGACTTGACGACGACGACGACGACGACGACTTGACGAAGACGACGACGACGATGACTTGACGACGACGACGACGACGACGACGACGGAGACGACGACGACGACGACGGAGACGACGACGACGACGACGACAGTGATGACGACAACGACGACGACGCAACGACGACGACGACGACGACGACGACGACGACGACGACGACGACGGCGACGGTGATGACGACGACGACGACGACAGTGACAATGACGGCGATGTTGTGACCCTATCTTGACCACGACGACGACGACGACGACGTCAGTGACAAATATGGCGACGACGACGGCAACGGTGACGACGACGGTGATGACGACGACGACGACGCAACGACGACGACGACGACGACGACGATGACGACGACGACGACGACGACGATGACGACGACGGTGATGACGACAACGACGACGACGCAACGTTGACGACGACGACGACGACGACGACGACGACGACGGTGATGACGACGACGACGACGACGACGACGACGGCGACGGTGATGACGACGACGACGACGACGACGACGACGACAGTGACGAAGACGGCGGTGATGTTTACCCTATCTCGACGACAATGACGACGACGACACTGACGACGACGACAACGACGACGACACGACGACGACAACAACAGTGACAAAGACCGTGATGACGACGACTTGACGACGACGACGACGACGACGACGACGGTGATGACGACGACGACGACGACGACGACGACGACAGTGACAAAGACGGTGACGACGACGACTACGACGACGACAGTGACCAAGACGGCGACGATGTTTACCCTTTCTCGACGACAATGACGACGACAACAACGACGACACGACGACGAAAACAACAGTAACAAAGACGGTGATGACGACGACGACGACGACGCAACGACGACGACGACGACGACGACGACGACGACGGCGACGGTAATGACGACGACGACGATGACGACGACGAAGACGACGACGACGACGACGACGACGGCGACAGTAATGATGACGACGACGACGACGACAACGGCGACGGTGATGACGACGACGACGACGACGACAACGGAGACGACGACGACGACGACGACGACGACGGAGACGACGACGACGACGACGACGACGACGACGACGACGACGACGGAGACGACGACGACGACGACGACGACGACGGAGACGACGACGACGACGACGACAGTGATGACGACAACGACGACGACGCAACGACGACGACGACGACGACGACGACGGCAACGGTGACGACGACGGTGATGACGACGACGACGACGACGCAACGACGACGTCGACGACGACGACGACGACGACGACGACGACGACGGCGACGGTGATGACGACGACGACGACGACAGTGACAATGACGGCGATGTTGTGACCCTATCTTGACCACGACGACGACGACGACGACGTCAGTGACAAAGATGGCGACGACGACGACGACGACGACGACGGCAACGGTGACGACGACGGTGATGACGACGACGACGACGACGCAACGACGACGACGACGACGACGACGACGACGACGACGACGACAACGACGACGACAGTGACAAAGACGGCGACGACGACGACGACGACGACGACAGTGACCAAGACGGCGACGATGTTAATCCTTTCTCGACGACAATGACGACGACGACAACGACGACGACACGACGACGACAACAACAGTGACAAAGACGGCGGTGATGTTGACCATATCTCGACGACAACGACGATGACGACGACGACGACGACGGAGACGACGACGACGACGACGACGACGACGGAGACGGTAATGACGACGACGACGACGACGACGACGACGACGACTTGACGACGACGACGGCGACGGTGATGACGACGACGACGACGACGCAACGACGACTTCGACGACGACGACGACGACGACGACGATTTAACGACGACGACGACGAAGACGACTTGACGACGACGACGACGACGATGACTTGACGACGACGACGACGACGAAGACGACGGAGACGTTGATGACGACGACGACGACGACGGAGACGACGACGACGACGACGACGACGACGGAGACGGTAATGACGACGACGACGACGACGACGACGACGACGACTTGACGACGACGACGGCGACGGTGATGACGACGACGACGACGACGCAACGACGACTTCGACGACGACGACGACGACGACGACGACGGCGACGGTGATGACGACGACGACGACGACAGTGACAAAGATGGCGACGACGACGACGACGACGACGACGACGACGGTGATGACAACGACGACGACGACGACGACGACGACAGTGACAAAGACGGTGACGACGACGACGACGACGACGACAGTGACCAAGACGGCGACGATGTTTACCCTCTCTCGACGACAATGACGACGACGACAACGACGACGACACGACGACGAAAACAACAGTGACAAAGACGGCGGTGATGTTGACCATATCTCGACGACAACGACGATGACGACGACGACGACGACGGAGACGACGACGACGACGACGACGACGACGGAGACGGTAATGACGACGACGACGACGACGACGACGACGACGACGACGACGACGACG
>OZ021701.1:16672559-16675059 GCA_963978495.1 Athalia circularis | reverse complement strand
ACGACAGTGACAAAGACGGTGACGACGACGACGACGACGACGACAGTGACCAAGACGGCGACGATGTTTACCCTCTCTCGACGACAATGACGACGACGACAACGACGACGACACGACGACGAAAACAACAGTGACAAAGACGGCGGTGATGTTGACCATATCTCGACGACAACGACGATGACGACGACGACGACGACGGAGACGACGACGACGACGACGACGACGACGGAGACGGTAATGACGACGACGACGACGACGACGACGACGACGACGACGACGACGACGACGGCGACGGTGACTTGACGACGACGACGACGACGACGACGACGGAGACGACGACGACGACGACGGAGACGACGACGACGACGACGACAGTGATGACGACAACGACGACGACGCAACGACGACGACGACGACGACGACGACGGCAACGGTGACGACGACGGTGATGACGACGACGACGACGACGCAACGACGACGACGACGACGACGACGACGACGACGACGACGACGACGACGACGACGACGACGACGACGACGACGACGGCGACGGTGATGACGACGACGACGACGACAGTGACAATGACGGCGATGTTGTGACCCTATCTTGACCACGACGACGACGACGACGACGTCAGTGACAAATATGGCGACGACGACGGCAACGGTGACGACGACGGTGATGACGACGACGACGACGCAACGACGACGACGACGACGACGACGATGACGACGACGACGACGACGACGATGACGACGACGGTGATGACGACAACGACGACGACGCAACGACGACGACGACGACGACGACGACGACGACGACGACGACGGCGACGGTGATGACGACGACGACGACGACGACGACGACGACGGCGACGGTGATGACGACGACGACGACGACGACGACGACGACAGTGACGAAGACGGCGGTGATGTTTACCCTATCTCGACGACAATGACGACGACGACACTGACGACGACGACAACGACGACGACACGACGACGACAACAACAGTGACAAAGACCGTGATGACGACGACTTGACGACGACGACGACGACGACGACGACGGTGATGACGACGACGACGACGACGACGACGACGACAGTGACAAAGACGGTGACGACGACGACTACGACGACGACAGTGACCAAGACGGCGACGATGTTTACCCTTTCTCGACGACAATGACGACGACAACAACGACGACACGACGACGAAAACAACAGTAACAAAGACGGTGATGACGACGACGACGACGACGCAACGACGACGACGACGACGACGACGACGACGACGGCGACGGTAATGACGACGACGACGATGACGACGACGGAGACGACGATGACGACGACGACGACGGCGACAGTAATGATGACGACGACGACGACGACAACGGCGACGGTGATGACGACGACGACGACGACGACAACGGAGACGACGACGACGACGACGACGACGACGGAGACGACGACGACGACGACGACGACGACGACGACGACGACGACGGAGACGACGACGACGACGACGACGACGACGGAGACGACGACGACGACGACGACAGTGATGACGACAACGACGACGACGCAACGACGACGACGACGACGACGACGACGGCAACGGTGACGACGACGGTGATGACGACGACGACGACGACGCAACGACGACGTCGACGACGACGACGACGACGACGACGACGACGACGGCGACGGTGATGACGACGACGACGACGACAGTGACAATGACGGCGATGTTGTGACCCTATCTTGACCACGACGACGACGACGACGACGTCAGTGACAAAGATTGCGATGACGACGACGACGACGACGACGGCAACGGTGACGACGACGGTGATGCCGACGACGACGACGACGCAACGACGACGACGACGACGACGACGACGACTTGACGACGACGACGGCGACGGTGATGACGACGACGACGACGACGCAACGACGACTTCGACGACGACGACGACGACGACGACGACGGCGACGGTGATGACGACGACGACGACGACAGTGACAAAGATGGCGACGACGACGACGACGACGACGACGACGACGGTGATGACGACGACGACGACGACGACGACGACGACAGTGACAAAGACGGTGACGACGACGACGACGACGACGACAGTGACCAAGCGGCGACGATGTTTACCCTCTCTCGACGACAATGAAGACGACGACAACGACGACGACACGACGACGAAAACAACAGTGACAAAGACGGCGGTGATGTTGACCATATCTCGACGACAACGACGATGACGACGACGACGACGACGGAGACGACGACGACGACGACGACGACGACGGAGACGGTAATGACGACGACGACGACGACGACGACGACGACGACGACGACGACGACGACGACGGCGACGGTGATGACGACGACGACGACGACGACGACGACGACGACGACGACGACGGCGACGGTGATAACGACGACGACGACGACGACGACGACGACGACGACGACGGCGACGG
>OZ021701.1:16527559-16617559 GCA_963978495.1 Athalia circularis | reverse complement strand
CGAACATTCGCATAGATAGATCAATTCAGCTTGCAGAATCGTGTTCCTGGGGTCAAAACACTTCAGTCAAGTGTCCTACGAATGATTTCGAGAATCTACATTTTTGGGTGAGAAATCGCGATAATTCAAAGGACCAGACCTGTCAAATTCGTACGATTTTGGAGTCGAAAGAAAAGTTTCTCCAAAATCATTCGTGGGACACTTTTTCCACGTGTTCCGACGTGAGAAACACAAATCCATTGGGCAAATTGAGCTACAAACGAATCCTCTTGAAATATCTCCATTTCTTCACTTTTCAGAGCAAAAAATCAAGGATAACTCAAATATTTTCATAGATAGATCAATTAAGCCTGCAGAATCGTGTTTCTGGGGTCGAAACATTTCAGAAAAATGTCCTCCGAACGATTTCGAAAATCCATCATTTTTGGGTTCGAAATCGCTATAATCCAAAGGGCCAGACCTGTCGAATTCTGACGATTTCGGAGTCAAAAACAAAGTTTTACCGAAATAATTCGTAGAACACTTCCTTTACGTGTTTCGACATGAGGAACACGAATCTATTGAGCTAATTAGGCTACGAATGAATTCCAATAAAATATCGTCACTTTTTCACTTTTTACAGCAAAAAATCATGGATAACTCAAATATTTTCATAGATAGATCAATTCAGCTTGCAGAATCGTGTTCCCGGGGTCAAAAAACTTCGAAAAAGTGTGATACAAACGATTTCGAAAATCCAGCATTCTTGGGTGAGAAATCCTGATAATCCAAAGGGCCAGACCTGTCAAATTTGTACGATTTTGGAGTCGGAAAAGAACTTTCACCAAAAAAATTCGTAGAACACTTTTTTTCACGTGTTTCGACGTGAGGAACACGAATTAGTAAGGCAAATTAGGCAACGAATAAATCCTCTTGAAATATCTCCACTTTTTTACTTCTTACAGCGAAAAATCAAGGATAACTCGAATATTTTTGTAGATAGATCGATTCAGCTTGGAGAATCGTGTTTCTGGGGTCAAAACACTTCAGAAAAGTGTCCAACGAACGATTTCGAGAATCCATCATTTTTGGGTTGGGAATCGCGATAATCCAAAAGGCCAGACCTGTCGAATTTGGACGATTTTGGAGTCAAAAAAAAGTTTCACTGGAATAATTCGTAAAACACTTTCTTTACGTGTTTTGACCCCAGGAACACGATGCTGCGAGCTGAATTAATCTATCTATGAGAATATTTGAGTTATCTATGATTTTTCGCTGTAAAAAGTAGAAAAGTGAAGATATTACATTAGAATTCATTCGTAGCCTAACTTGCTTAATAGATTTCTGTTCTTCGGGTCAAAACACGTAAAGAAAGTGTTTCACGAATTATTCCGGTAAAACTTTTTTTTTTACTCCAAAATCGTCGAAATTCGACAGGTCTGGCCTTTTGGATTATCGCGATTTCCAACCCAAAAATGATGGATTTTCGAAATCGTTTGAAGGACACTTTTCTGAAGTGTTTTGACCCCAGGAACACGATTTTGCAAGCTGAATTGATCTATCTATGGAAATATTCGAGTTATCCATGATTTTTTGGAGTGAAAAGTGAAGAAATGAAGATATTCCAAGAGAATTCATTCGTAGCTCAATTTGCCCAATGGATTCGCTTTCCTCACGTCGAAACACGTGAAAAAAGTGTCCCACGAATTATTTCGGTGATACTTTTTTTTCGACTTCAAAATCGTCCAAATTCGACAGGTCTGGCCCTTTGGATTATAGCGATTTCGAACCCAAAAATGATGGATTCTCGAAATCATTCGGAGGACAGGAAGTGTTTTGACCCCAGGAACACGATTCTGCAAGCTGAATTGATCTATCTATCGAAATATTCGAGTTATCCTTGATTTTTCGATGTAAAAAGTGAAAAAATGAAGATATTTCAAGAGGATTCAGTCGGAGCTCAAATTGCTTAATGGATTCGCGTCCCTCACGTCAAAACACGTGAAAAAAGTGTCCCACGAATTATTTCGGTAGAACTTTTTTTTCGACTTCAAAATCGTTCAAATTTGACAGGTCTGGCCCTTTGGATTATAGCGATTTCAAACCCAAAAATGATGGATTCTCGAAATCGTTCGGAGGACACTTGTCTGAAGTGTTCTGACCCCAGAAACACGATTCTGCAAGCTCAATTGATCTATCTATGAAAATATTTGAGTTATCCTCGATTTTTCGATGTAAAAAGTGAAAAAATGAAGATATTTCGAGAGGATTTAGGCGGAGCTCGAATCGCCTAATGGATTCGCGTCCCTCACGTCAGAACACGTAAAAAAAGTGTCCTACGAATTATTTCGGTGAAACTTTTTTTTCGACATCAAAATCGTGCAAATTCGACAGGTCTGGCCCTTTGGATTATCGCGATTTTTCACCGAAAAATGATGGATTCTCGAAATCGTTCGCAGGAGACTTTTCTCAAATGTTTTGACCCCAGGAACACGATTCTGCAAGCTGAATCTATCCATCTATGAAGATATTCGAGTCATCTATGATTTTTCGCTGTAAAAAGTAAAAAAGTAAAGATATTCCATTAGAATTCATTCGTAGCCTAATTTGCTCAATAGATTCATGTTCCTCTGGTCAAAACACGTGGAGAAAGTGTTCTACGAATTATTTCGGTGAAACTTTTTTTTTGACTCCAAAATCGTCCAAATTCGACGGGTCCGGCCTTTTGGATTATCGCGATTTGGAACCCAAAAATGATGGATTCTCGAAATCGTTCGGAGGACACTTTTCTGAAGTGTTTTGACCCCAGAAACACGATTCTGCAAGCTAAATTGATCTATCTATGAAAATATTTGAGTTATCTTAGGCTTTTCGATGTAAAAAGTGAAAAAATGAAGATATCTCAAGAGGATTCAGTCGGAGCTAAAATTGCTTAATGGATTCGCGTCCCTCACGTTAAAACACGTAAAAATAGTGTCCCACGAATTATTTCGGTAAAACTTTTTTTTCGGCTTCAAATTCGTTCAAATTCGACAGGTCTGGCCTTTTGGATTATCGCGATTTCCAACCCAAAAATGATGGATTTTCGAGATCGTTCGTAGGACACTTTTCTGAAGTGTTCCGACCCCAGGAACACGATTCTGCAAGCTGAATTGATCTATCTATGAAAATATTCGAGTTATCCTCGATTTTTCGCTGTAAAAAGTGAAAAAATGAAGATATTACAAAAGGACTACATTTTTTTTTTATCGTTTCATTTGTAATATTCCCGTGTATTTCGATCTCAGGAACCCGAATCCGCAAGCCAAATGGAGTTATCGATAAAATTGATCGAGTTATCGCCAATTTATCGATCTGAAAAGTGAAAAATCAAGGATATCTTTTTTGTCATTCACTTTCTCGTGATATCTTCATGTATTTTGATCTCAGGATTTTGAATCCGCAAGACAAATTCAGTTATCGATGAAATTGATCGAGTTATAGCCAATTTATCGATCTAAAAAGTCAAAAATCGAGAATATCACGTTGGGATTTCCTTCCAGGATAATTTTGTCAACGTATTCGTGTTCGATACGCGAATCTACGTCGGAAAAGCGTCCTGCAATCAATTTCGCGAATAACCCGCTTTTGGCTCAGAGAAACACTAAGCCAATAGTCTTAGTTCTTTCTTAGGATCTGAGAGAAGAATCTCCATTTTTTTTATATACTTTCTCATGATATTTTCATGTATTTTGATCTCAGGATTTCGAATCCGCAAGACAAATTGAGTTATCGATGAAATTGATCGAGTAATCGCCAATTTTCCAATCTGAAAAGTGAAAAATCGAGGATATCTCGATGGATTTGATTTTAGCTTATTTCAATCGGTGTATTGGAGTTCGTTTCGCGAAACCACGTAGGAAAAGCGTCCTGTAATCAATTTCGCAAATACTTCGATTTTTGGCTCGAAAAAACACCAAGCCTATAGTCTCAGTTCTCTCAGGATCTGAAAGGAGAAGCTCCATTTTTTTCATTCACTTTCCCATGATATCTTTTTGTATTTTGATCTGAGCATTCCAAATCCGCAAGACAAATTGAGTTGTCGATGAAATTGATCGAGTTATCGCCAATTTTCCGATCTGAAAAGTCAAAAATCAAGCATATCTCATTGGGCTTTGATTCTAGAATAATTCAATCGGCGTATTTATGTTCGTCACGCAAAACTACGTGAGAAAAGCGTTCTGCAATCAATTTCGCAAATACTCCGATTTTTGGCTCGGAAAAACACTAAGCCTATAGTCTTAGTTCTTTTTCAGGATCTGAGAGAAGAATCTCCATTTTTTTTCATCCACTTTCTCATCATATTTCCATGTATTTTGATCTCAGGAATCCGAATCTGCAAGGAAAATTGAGTTATCGATAAAATTTATCGAGTTATCGCCAATTTATCGATCTGAAAAGTCAAAAATCAAGGATATCTCATTGGGGTTTGATTCTAGATTAATTCAATCGGCGTATTCATGTTCGTCACGCAGAACTACGTGAGAAAAGCGTTCGGCAATCGATTTCGCGAATTCTTTGATTTTTGGCTCGAAAAAACACCAAACCTATAGTCTTAGTTATTTCTCAGAATCTAAAAGAAAAATCCACATTCTTCATCATTGACTTTTTTATGATATTCGTATGCAATTCGATCTTTGAAATCCGAATCCGCAAACCGAATTGAGCTACCGATAAAATTGATCGAGTTATCGCCAATTTATCGATCTAAAAAGTGAAAAATCTAGGATATCTCGATGGGATTTGATTCTAGGATAATTCAATTAACGTATTCGTGTTCGATACGCAAAACTACGCCACAAAAGCGTCCTGCAATCAATTTCGCGAATACTACGCTTTTGGCTCAGAAAAACACGAAGCCTATAGTCTCAGTCTTCTCTCAGGATCTGATGAGACAATCTACATTTTTTTTTTTTCGTTTTTTTGTGATACTCCTGTGTATTTCGATCTCAGGAACCCGAATCCGCGAGCTAAATGGAGTTATCGATGAAATTGATCGAGTTATCGCCAATTTTCCGATCTGAAAAGTCAAAAATCAAGGATATCTCGATGCGTTTTGATTCTAGCTTAATTCAATCAGCGCATTCATTTTCGTTACGCGAAACTACGTAGAAAAAGCGTCCTGCAATCAATTCCGCGAATAACCCGCTTTTGGCTCGAAGAAACACTAAGCCGATAGTCTTACTTCTTTCTCAGGATCTGAGAGAAGAATCTCCATTTTTTTTCATTTACTTTCTCATGATATTCTCATGAATTTCGATCTCAGGAATCCGCATCCGCAAGACATATTGAGTTATCGATAAAATTGATCGAGTTATCGCGAATTCATCGATCTAAAAAGTCAAAAATCAAGAATATCTCGATGGGATTTGATTCGAGATCAGATCAATCGGCGTTTTCATGTTCGTTACGCAAAACTACGTAAAAAAAGCGTCCTGCAATCAATTTCGCGAATAACCCGCTTTTGGCTCAATGAAACACTGAGCCTATAGTCTAAGTCTTTTCTCAGGATCTGATGAGAGAATCTACATTCTTTTGATCGTTTTTCTTGAGATATTTTCGAATATTCCGATCTCAGGAATCCGAACCCGCGAGCCAAATGGAGTTATCGATGAAAATGGTCGAGTTATCGCCAATTTATTGATCTAAAAAGTCAAAAATCAAGGATATCTCGATGGGATTTTATTCTAGGATAATTCAATGAACGTATTCGTGTTCGATACGCAAAACTACGTCAGAAAAGCGTCCTGCAGATAATTTCGCGAATACTCGGCTTTTGGCTCAGCAAAACACTAAGCCTATAGTCTAAGTCTTTTCTCAGGATCCAATGCAAGAATCTGCATTTTTTTCATCGTTTTTTTCTGAGATATTCCTGTGTATTTCGATCTCACGAACCCGAATCCGCGAGCCAAATGGAGTTATCGATAAAAATGGTCGAGTTATCGCCAATTTATTGATCGAAAAAGTCAAAAATCGAGGATATCTCGATGGGATTCGATTCTAGATCAATTTAATCGGCGTATTCATGTTCGTTACGCAAAACTACGTAGAATAAGCGTCCTGCAATCAATTACGCGAATACTCCGGTTTTGGCTCGAAAAAAAACCAAGCCTATAGTATTAGTTTTTTTTCAGATCCTGGAAGGAGAATCTACAACTTTTTTTCATCGACTTTTCTGTCGTATTTCCATGTATTCTAATCGCAGGAATCCGAATCCGCACGACAAATTGAGTTATCGATAAAATTGATCGAGTTATCGCCAATTTATCGATCTGAAAAGTCAAAAATCAGGGATATCTTGATGGGATTTGATTCTAGATTAATTCAATTGGCGTACTTATGTTTGTTACGCGAAACTACGTATAGAAAAAAATTCGTGCAATCGATTTCGCAAGAACTTCAATTTTTTGCTCGAAAAACACCAAGCCTATAGTCTTAGTTTTTTCTCAGAATCTAAAAAGGAGAATTTTTTTTTTTTCAACCTACTTTATTGTGATATTTCTTTGTATTTTGATCTCAGAAACCCGAATCCGCGAGCTAAATGGAGTTATCGATGAAAATGGTCGGGTTATCGCCAATTTATTGATCAAAAAAGTAAAAAATCGAGGATATCTCGATGGGATTTGATTCGAGATTAATTCAATCGGCGTACTTATGTTCGTTACGCGAATCCACGTAGGAAACGCGTCCTGTAATCAATTTCGCAAATACTTCGAGTTTTGGCTCGAAAAAACACCACGGCTATAGTCTTAGTTATCTCAGGATCTGAAAAAAGAATCCTAATTTTATTTCATTCACTTTCTCGTGATATTTTCATGTATTTTAATCTCAGGAATCCGAATCCGCAAGACAAATTGAGTTATCGATAAAATTGATCGAGTTATCGCCAATTTATCGGTCTAAAAAGTGAAAAATCAAGGATATCGCGATGGGATTTGATTCTAGATCATTTGAATCGGCGTATTCATGTTCGTTACGGGAAACTACGTAGAAAAAGCGTCCTGCAATCAATTTTGCGAATACTCCGCTTTTGGCTCAGAAAAACACTAAGCCTATAGTCTTAGTCTTTTGTCAGGATCCAATAGAAGAATCTGCATTTTTTTTATGGTTTTTTTTGTGATATTTCTGTGTAATTTGATCTCAGGAACCCGAATCCGCAAGACAATTTGAGTTATCGATAAAGTTGAACGAGTAATCGCCGATTTTCCGATCTCAAAAGTAAAAAATCGAGGATATCCCGGTGGATTTGATTTTAGCTCATTTCAATCGGCGTATTCAAGTTCGTTTCGCGAAACCATGTAGAAAAAGCGTCCTGTAATCAATTTTGCAAATACTTCGATTCTTGGCTCGAAAAAACACCAAGCCTGAAGTCTTAGTTCTTTCTCAGGATCTGATAAGAGAATCTACATTTTTTTTGATCGTTTATTTCAAGATATTCTTGTATGTTTCGATCTTAGGAACCCGAATTCGCGAGCCAAATGGAGTTATCGATGGAAATGGTCGAGTTATCGCCAATTTATTGATCTCAAAAGTCAAAAATCAAGGATATCTCGTTGGGATTTTATTCTAGGATAATTCGATTAGAGTATTCGTGTTCGATACGCAAAACTACGTCAGGAAAGCGTCCTGCAATCAATCTCGCGAATACTCCGCTTTTGGCTCAAAGAAACACCAAGCCTATAGTCTCAGTCTTTTCTCAGGATCCAATAGAAGAATCTACATTTTTTTTTATCGTTTTTTTCAAGATATTCTTGAAAATTTCGATCTCAGGAACCCGAATCCGCGAGCCAAATGGAGTTATCGATGAAAATGGTCGAGTTACCGCCAATTTATTGATCTAAAAAGTCAAAAATCAAGGATATCTCGATGTGATTTTATTCTAGGATAAGTCAATTGAAGTATTCGTGTTCGATACGCAAAACTACGTCAGAAAAGCGTCCTGCAATTAATTTCGCGAATACTCGGCTTTTGGCTCAGAAAAACACTAAGCCTATAGTCTTAGTCTTTTCTCAGGATCCAATGGAAGAACCTACATTTTTTTTTCATCGTTTTTTCTGTGATATTCCTGTGTATTTCGATCTCACGAACACGAATCCGCGAGCCAAATGGAGTTATCGATGAAAATGGTCGAGTTATCGCCAATTTATTGATCTAAAAAGTAAAAAATCAAGGATATCTCGTTGGGATTTTATTCTAGGATAAGTCAATTGAAGTATTCGTGTTCGATACGCAAAACTACGTCACAAAAGCGTCCTGCAATCAATTTCGCGAATACTCCGCTTCTGGCTCAGAAAAACACTAAGCCTATAGTCTTAGTCTCTACATTTGAATCTTCATTTTTTTTTAATCGTTTTTTTGTGATATTCCTGTGTATTTTGATCTCAAAAACCCGAATCCGCGAGCCAAATGGAGTTATCGATAAAATCGATCGAGTGATCGCCGATTTTCCGATCTAAAAAGTAAAAAATCGAGGATATCTCGGTGGATTTGATTTTAGCTTATTTCAATCAGCGTATTCAAGTTCGTTTCGCGATACCACGTAGGAAGAGCGTCCTGTAATCAATTTTGCAAATACTTCGATTTTTGGCTAGAAAAAAAACCAAGCCTATAGTCTTAGTTCTTTCTCAGGATCTGATAAGAGAATCTCCTTTTTTTTTATCTTTTTTTTCAAGATATTCTTGTATATTTCGATCTCAGGAACCCGAAGTCGCGAGCCAAATGGAGTTATCGATGGAATTGATCGAGTTATCGCCAATTTATCGATCTGGAAAGTGGAAATTTCGGGATATCTTGATGGGATTTAATTCTAGATTAATTCAATCGGCGTCTCCATGTTCGTTTTGCGAAACTACGTAGGAAACGCGTCCTGCAATCACTTTCGCGAATAACCCGCTTTTGGCTCGAAGAAACACTAAGCCGATAGTCTTACTTCTTTCTCAAGATCTGAGAGAAGAATCTCCACTTTGTTTCATTAACTTTCTCATAATATTTCTATGTATTTTGATCTCAGGAATCCGAATCCGCAAGACAAATCGAGTCATCGATAAAATTAATCGAGTTATCGCCAATTTATCTATCTGAAAAGTAAAAAATCAAGGATATCTCATTGGGCTTCGATTCTAGATTAATTCAATCGGCGTATTCATGTTCGTCACGCAGAACTACATGAGAAAAGCGTTCTGCAATCGATTTCGCGAATTCTTCGATTTTTGGCTCGAAAAAAACACCAGACCTATAGCCTTAGTTATTTCTCAGAATCTGAAAGGAAAATCCACATTTTTCATCATTGACTTTTTTATGATAGTCGTATGCAATTCGATTTTTGAAATCCGAATTCGCAAGCCAAATTGAGCTACCGATAAAATTGATCGAGTTATCGCCAATTTATCGATCTAAAAAGTAAAAAATCTAGGATATCTCGATGGGATTTGATTCTAAAATCATTTGATTGGTTCATTCGTGTTCGTTAGTCAGAACTACGTAGGAAAAGCGTTCTGCAACTAATTTCGCGAATACTTCGATTTTGGGTTCGAACAAATACCAAGCCTACAGCCTCAGTTTTTTCTCAGAATCTGGATTCATAATCTACAATCATTTTTCGTGATTTTTTTACGGTATTCCTATCTTTCTGGATCTCAGGAATTTAAATTTAAAGTTCGAATTATTCATCCAGAAAATTGAATAAGTGCTCGCTAATTTATCGCTCTGAAATAATTGAAGAACAAAAGGCCAAAACACTTGACTGATTAACAGAGTTTTATATTCTTATACTCATGAATAATATTTCCGATCTCGGAATAGTTTTATGCTCGTTTGAATTGAAGCGGCGACATCAACAGCGACAGCGCTGGCAGCGCGCAGATCCTGAAGGAGAAAGAGACCGCGATAAAGGGCGAGAGCGTCAGTTTGCGGCGTTGCGACTGCAGGGTGAGATCAGTTCGTAATTGCCATTGCGCTACGGTTTTTTTTTTCATTCAAGTTGGTCCGATCGCGTTTTTACCGAATAAGAAATAAAATCTTTTTCTTCTTTCGGGCGAAGCTAATGTCACTTCTACGCAGAATTTTTATAGAATTCGAATAATTATTGAAATTGTTGGTGGGGAAAAATAAGATTTCTTTGCCAGGACTACAACGATTAATCATTCACAAATGCATTCCTTATGTTTCAAATTGAAAGGGTAGGTGTTCAATTTTGGGCTAGAAAAATATCTTTTGTCGTTGGAATTCCGAATAACTATACCTGATTGATTATGCATTTATAAATTCCTTTATTCGTATACTATTTCAACAGTATTCTGATTGATTTCGGAATAGTTCTGAGTGTGTTTGAACACTATAAATTCTCTGATCTATCAAATTCAGGGAGTTATCGTTAGGATTTTGGTCTGACAATTAGAATATTCATCGTTGTTATTCATTAAGCAGGTTTATCGATACATCTTAGGTCCAATTTTACACTTTTACTTGTTTCTTTACATAAAATTTTTTTATTCCAGATTTTCAATTGACGGACATGAAATTCGTCTAGTTCTTCGAAGTATACCGTCAACTCTTGATTCCTATATAGGTATGAAGAACTATTTTTGAGTGATCGTTTACATGCTATGGAATGAAGAGAGGTGTATATAATTTGCATTAGTTATGTCAAGATGCATGAGGAAAACTTCTTGCAATTGATTTCGGTTTTTTTTATAGAGTTTGGAACAGTACATAAATGTATTTTGATCTCAGGAATCCGAATTTATTATTTATTTAAAAGTGGAAAATCCAGGATTTATTAGTAGCCTAATTTTATTTAGGCATTCGTGTTTTCTACGCGAAAATACAAGAGAAAAGCGTCGTGAAATTAATTTTACAAATACTTTACTCTTTATCTGAGAAAAACATCAAGCCTTTAGCCTTTGATTCTTTCCAAAATTCGGGATAAAGATCTAGAATTTTTTTTATAGAGTTCTCCTTAGTATTTTCATGGATTTTGATCTTAGGAATCTCAATCCTCATTTCAGATAACATTACCAATTGATGAAGTTCCATATTCTTATACTTATTGATAATATCCTTGATTACGGACTACTTTTATGTGTGTTCAAACACTGTAGTTATTCCATCTATGGAATTAGGGAAGTTATTGGCGGGATTTTGGTCTGTCAATAAGAATATTCATCGTTGTTATTTTATGAACAAATTTATTGATATATTTTAGGTTTAATTCTACAATTTCACTTTGTTTCTTACATAATATTTTTATTTTTCAGATTTATAACTCACGGACATGGAAGTTGCCTAGTTCTTGGCAGCATTTGTTTAATTCTTATCTACGTGGTGTTGCAGTTATATGGCATCGGACAATTCGTTTACAGGTATACAATAATTATACATAGGTTTTTGTTTATACGTTATAAAATAAGTATCAGTTAATATAATATACACTTGCTCAAAATCTACATTCGTATATTCAAAATCATATGTTTTACACATATTAACAATACTACATTATCTTATGTATATCATTGTTAATGTTTTCTCTAAATGTCTTTGGTATTTGCAGATATTCTTGGGTCGGAGATGGCTGCCATGATGCAACTTCCTGCTGCTGTTTCCGTTCCTGCCCTCTGGGCATCGAGGGAACCCGGACTTTCCCTATCCCCCTGGGAGAGTCCATCGGGTCTACGCCGGGGGTTTCCCCTGGGATAGCGCGGCCTCCCACCGCCCCCGGAGTCCCAGGGGATGTAGTCCCTGGGGGCGCAGGTCCTCATAGCTGAAACTTACGTTTCCAGGGCCTACACTCTTCGGGGACCAAAGTCCCTGGGGACTTGTCTCCGGGGATACGGCAGTCCCAGCCGTATCTCCAGAGGCAATTACCCAGGGATTGGTCTCCGAAGAAATCCGGGAAAAGGAAGCCTCAAGCGGACGGTCGTCTCCGTGATTTCTCTAGAGATCAAAAGACAGAGCGTCCGCTTGAGGCCTCCTTTTTCCGGATTTCTTCGGAGACCAGTCCCTGGGTAATTGCCTCTGGAGATACGGCTGGGACTGCCGTATCCCCGGAGACAAGTCCCCAGGGACTTTGGTCCCCGAAGAGTGTAGGCCCTGGAAACGCAAGTCTCAGCTATGGAGACCTACGCCCCCAGGGACTACATCCCCTGGGACTCCGGAGGCGGTGGGAGGCCGCGCTATCCCAGGGGAAACCCATGGCGTTGACCCGGTGGACTCTCCCAGGGGGATAGGGAGAGTCCGGGTTCCCCCGGTGCCCAGAGGGCAGGAACAACGATGTGGTGATGGCGATGGTGATGGTGATGTGTTCTGTAATGCAGACAGACAGTTAGTGAAATAATTAATGTGAAGTAATTAATGTGTGACTTATGATATGATTTATTGTATAACTCATTGTACAACTCAATGTATGACTTATTGTATGACTCATTGTATGACGATTGAATTATAATAAATGTGTAACAATATATTAATGATGTGTATTATTGGTGTGTTGGATGAATAATATTATGGGGATGCATCAAAGTTACAAAGTTATACTGAGTAATGTGACTTTGTTGAAATGATGCTGAAGATTTTTTTTAAGGAGATGCAATTCATATTTTTGGGACTCCTGATCAAGGATTTCATTGGGCGCTCTTGAAGGAAAAAAATCAATAAAGTCATACCTCTGCAAAAGAAGAAGTTGTACGTCTCATGTGTTGCAGATCCATCTCGACCGGGTCAGGATGAAAAAGACGATGTTCCGAGGGGGATATCGATGCTCATTTACTAGAAAAGAACAAAATTGATTTACAATTTGCTAATCGATAATATTCATATCATGTTTGTATTCATTCTACTAGCAAAAGAAATCAAGTGAATTATTGTCAAATCATCCCAAGAAATCAGGAGAAATTTTTTAAAAGCTGGTCAAGTGTATTTTCCGAGGGGTGTATCACTAGGGAGATATGATGTACACAAGGTAGGTAATGCGTGGGAGATTTTGTAAAATTTTGGGAGATATTGGGAGATGTCAGCAAATTTCGAGAACATTTGGAAATCAATACGCATGCGCAAGCCCACACGACAACAATTTCCAATCATTATTTTAGCGTCATTGTCGGCATCATCAGTTTTCGAGTGAATTGTATCGGAATGTCGACTGACGAAGAAGATTTTTCTTCGAAAATTGAAGGCTAATTAAACGTGAAATTCAAAAATTCTATAGTTTATGATTTTCCATGAGAACGAAAATCAGTTCAAAATTTTCAAGGAAAAGCAGTGTACCGAATTGAAATACAATCGCCCCACAAAAGTAGCGACAGAGTAAGGAGTCGGCAATTACCGGGTAAGACCGATGATTGCCGATCAAACGGATAACAAAAAACCTTTCCCTTTTTCTCCTGGACCGTCGTGATGACCACACACACACTTTAAGATAAGGTCAACTATTATACATATTTCTATTGTAACCAACGTTGGTACGCCAGTTGCGGGATTCTGTACACCACCGTCGTTAGCTATCGACGTCGCTAACTACCGACAGTTTTCGCTTGCCCACCGATAGGCGCGATTCTGAACACAACCCTTAACGAGACTTATCGTTGCAAGTTCATGTTAACGACATTCGTTAAAATTGTAACCAAAACTGGCAACGTTGCGCAATTTTGCCAACACGATACTAGTTACTTTCTTGGTAAAAACAGCTGAAAATTATATTTTGAAAGTCCGCATGCCTATCTACATTATTGCGGTTATATACGTGGTATGTATATACCGAAAACGAGAGATTGAGGATAGAAGTCTTCCAAAGACTAACGGATGTTTTAGCACAATTGCTACCGCAACACTGTGATATGTAATATAGAATTAATTTAGGATATAATGTATGATACAAATTTATTGTTAAGAGTTCCTTGCATTTAAGTACAAAAGAAGCTAGTCGTATTCACAATTATTATAATTCATTTATGAGAATATGTACAATTTCAGGAGTTGTAAAACTATATTTCTGCATAACAGCACAACTGCGTCCTACCGCCACGTCGTTATAAAATAGATCAAGAAGTTCGAACGGATCATCTATCTCACGCAATTCTCGACGTTCTAATCTTCTCTCGATATGATGCACACGAACCTCCAAATTTTGGTTATTCCAAGCAAGGAATCCCTCTGCCATTCTATAATAGTAAAAGGATTACAAAATTTATAATCAGGGATTTTGAAATGTATCATATTGTAGAATATTACGTCATATTATACAACTAATTTTATGTACTGAAATTCAATAATAATACCCAGTACATAACCTACGAAAGTTGAATATTTGCGCATCTAGATTAAAATAATGATTTTCATAATTGAGAAAGATACTGTACTTACTTCAAGAGATTTTATCTGTGTATATATAAATACTCTACCGAGTCTGTTGATACAGATTATTTCAAACAAACTATCCGGAAATCTTTGATTTTCTAATGTAACCGAATGTAAAAACTTGCTCAACACACTTGAACATAATTACACCTACTAGCTTCGTGGCTGAAAAATAGTTAATCCCCCCAAAAGGCACCTACGGTGCAAAAAAGTTCGCCAAGTACATTAAATGTTCAAAAACTTCATTGTTAATAAGAAAAAAAGGATACAAATCAATTATTGTGCCAAGTACGTGTAACTTTGCATCATGTAAGAATATACAATTGGAAAGTGAATCAATGAAAATTAATTCGAAGAATCAAAAAGAATCAAAAAAATAACTTGAATGAAATATAGAAAAAAACATTCAAAAAAATAAATTGGAGTACGTGGTTCTTGGCGGGCTAATGTTTCATCGCCACACGAAAATTCTGGATTTTCTTTCCGAAAAAGCCCGCCAAGTCCCACTACCTCCAATTTATTTTTTTGAATGTTTTTTTCTATATTTCATTCAAGTTATTTTTTTGATTCTTTTTGATTCTTCGAATTAATTTTCATTGATTCACTTTCCAATTGTATATTCTTACATGATGCAAAGTTACACGTACTTGGCACAATAATTGATTTGTATCCTTTTTTTCTTATTAACAATGAAGTTTTTGAACATTTAATGTACTTGGCGAACTTTTTTGCACCGTAGGTGCCTTTTGGGGGGATTTCATAACTTTTTGTATCTTGTTGAAGAATATTGTAGTATTGATTATGCTTTCTTAAGTATACTATTGTTGTAAGATGCTGGACGGGTTAGAAAAATTTTGTTACTATGACGACTAAGTTTAGCAGATATCAAGAGATTTGGTAATAGTACCAACGAATTCAGGTCTGAATTCGTTGATAGTACTACGCGTTTGTAACCCAACGATTGATTACTTCACAGGTCGGTTTCATATGCCTCAGACGATGTATTCTATTGGAATGAGAAAGCTTGGAGCAGCTAAATTGCGATTTGAAGTCCACGGTTTTTTAGTTCACAAGATATATTTGTGCAGTTTTATCACAAGTCACCAGATGCAGAGTATCCTCAGATCATTAGTTTGACGAAATGGATCTTCGGTTCGAAGCTACAGCTTATCAGTATTTAACAACATACTAGGAGAAAGATCGGTTCCTTTTCCTTTCTGGTAAGATGGAGGCAAGGATCGAATCCTTTGGCATCAGATTGCTTGGTTTGTGATATTAAAACAGAAAATGATACTTCTTTCATTATCGATATGCTTGTGGGTGAAAGGAGTGTTAGTTATAATGAATCGGTTCAGTAGGTCTGAAATAAAAAGAAGGATTATAGTTGACTTATGAACAACTGTTAAGCAGGTGGCCAGGATACAGTTTGACTGCAGTTAATAATAAAATGTAACGAAGAGAGACTTTCATTCAAAAAATTCTCACATTGGATCCGGCCGTAGCTTTCATTGATGAATAGGATCGGAGAGGAGCTCTTGGTTTATATTGTGCCAGGAAGATAATTGAATTTTCTCAGGAAACATAAAAGGAAATGCTGAGCACTCCAACTTCTGCTTATTTTTTTGAGGGAGCAGGAACTTTTGGTTTGTGGCATTGGAACTAGAACTGATACTTCCGTCAATGTGAGTATGCTTAAAAGAAAAAGGATAATGTTAGTGTCTATGAATCGGTATACTTGGTATGAAAAAGAGGCATGGATTGTAGTTGGCTCACAAATAATTGCTTGGTAGGTGACAAGGATATGATTTGGCTGCACTTCGTAGACTTTCTTCTTTTCAAAAACTCTCCCGCTATTCCAGTCATTCGGAACTTTTGTCGGTGAGTAGGAATCAGAGAGGAGCTTTTCGTTCGTGATATACTGGGAGAAGGACTGAGTTTCTTCATGAATTAACCCAGGCGGATCTAAAGAATTTGTTGACGTTTATTCATCTGTGGGAGTACGATCCTTTGGTTTGTGGTATTGAAACAAAAACCGCTGCATTCTTTGATATCGGTATACTTGTGGGACAGGGACAGATGTTAGTTATTTTAATTCGATACAGTAAGTACGTTAGAGATGCAAAGTTTATGATTGACTCACGCCCATGCTGTTTGTTACTCATGTGATTGCTTCGTGGATTTAACAAATTTGAACACCCTGCCTACCATTATTGAATACACCTATATTGTGATATATTAAAAACTTCATTACGCTATCACTGCCGGTAACGATTACCGATGATTCGACGAGCTTTCTCCTCGTAACCTTACAAGTAGTCAGCGAGCTGGCGAGTGAACACCCGACGTCGTTATTATCGATAGGGTAGAAACACGTGTTGCGCTGGTCAGAGTTTTATCTACGATTATTTGTGTTAATTCACAAAACTGAGAGGGCTGTCAAAAGGACATGTGTTATACAACCCACATTCCAGCAATGACAAGCCCGCCACTTTTATGGTGCCTCTGCCATGTTAGACTTGTCAACAGACCAGGCAGCGGACGACGGACATTTTTAAATTCCTCACGCAGCCAGGGCGGCGAACGGTAGCCAATGAGAGCACCGCTTTTCTAGCGCCCAATGAAAAGAAATCGCTGTGCGGTGGCGAACTCGGTAAGAAATGAGACAGGCTACACTGACGCGACCTGCTAGGCGGACGGGAACTACGACCTTTTTCCTACTTGACAGGAGCTAGCTTTGCCAGGAGAATTACGCGAGCCGCGGCTTCCCTTCTATAGCATTTATGTGAAAAGGTTTTGGTTTCCAGATGACATATAGCTAGCGTACGACGACTATGGTGCTTAATCGTAAAACGAGCCTAACGGTGATCATAGAATCAGAGAATTATCACACCTCAGCTCTCCGACCACTGAGGTTATTGAAATTACGCTTAAATGAACCCGCTACAGTGATTTACATCGCTAAAGTGCATCCAAATTTCCCGAAACGCTTATGATTTCGGAGATACTTGAAAGAACAGTTGGCCGTACAGCGCTTTCTCGATCCCCTAGCAGTAAAGATACTCGGTAGTCCGCCCGTTCTTTTGAATGTACTTGGCGCGAGACTCTACCGAGTCTCTTGATGGGTAGGGCTACCGAGCGTCGCTAACGCTACCGAGGGCTACGAGACCCCTCGATAGTGAACCGATACTTTTCGCTAAGCAACGATACTCTCTAGCGACAAACGTAAGTAACTTGCACCTACAGAATCGCTCGTAGCGACACTTGTCGTTAACTGTGGTTAACGATATCGTTAGCTAACGAAAGTAGTGTACAGAATCCCGCTACAGGGGGATTGATTGCGAGTCCATTTGAGAATTTTATTTATTGATTTATCCTTCTATATGTCGTTGTGGTGATCAACTCATACACGTTCTATTTATACATTGTTTTTTTGATTTATACTTTGTCTTTTTACTGTCTCGTCGATTATAATTCATGATCCATACTCCTCGGTATGATTTTGGTGGCGTCTCATTAGTTATTTACCCAATTATTATTTGTACTTCAGGAGGACCGAACAAAGTATGACATATTGTACGTAATGAGCGCCCCGGTAAACTTTAACTGAATAAAGACAAAGATGAGATACACAAGTAGCGGATTCCATTCAATGATAAGTCAACAATTTAATATAACAACACAAATGGCGCCCGAACAAAAGAGAATAGAATAAGAAATCTGACCAATGTAAATGCTCAGTATTTATACATATGATATTTTAGTTCAATAAATTTAGAAACCTCTATACATTAAGAAAAAACGATATTCAAAAATAGACATACATATATATAGACAAATAGATAGCATTTTAATCTAAGTTAATGTTCACCAGGTCAAAAAACGACGCGACTAAGAAACCCAGCTTGATTGCAAAAGAACGTATCGTCACGGGTGTAACTAAAAGAAAAACAAAAATGTCACAAGACAAAGAGGAGGAGGTACAAAATTTGAAAGAACAACTGGAGGGCATGAATAAAAAGATACGAGAACTAACTGCCCATATGAAAAGGACACTCTCAACGGATCACACAAGTAATGCATTCGAAAATAGACCAATACAGATTTTAAGTAACAACTTTGCTATTGACGTTAAGGTTCCAATTTTTCAAGAAGAAAAAGATGATAACCAATTTGATTTTTCACGAAACATTAAAGAATATTTTAAACTCAAACTTGTCCCCGACGATTTAAAATTATTTATTAGCGGAACTGCGTTGAAGGGGCGTGCTAAAATATGGTTTGAAAGTTCGAGACATCAATTCCCAAATTTCGAGGGTTTTGAAAGGGAATTTAAAACTCAATTTTTTTCAATAGACCAACAAATCAAATTAAGACGAAAGTGGAGCAATAGCGAATATACTTATCAGGATGGTGCGCCTCGAACATATTTTTTTAAAAAATCTACCGAGGCAAAAGAAATGATGAAACATGCAGGAGAGTGGGAGATAAACTCAATTATTGTTAGTCAGTTACCAAATCACGTAAGACAATAATTAGCGGGAATTAAAGAAGCGGAAAATATATTACAAACATTATCAGATTTAGATTTAATACAAGAAGGAATAGAATTAGAAAAGAACAACAGCCAACACAACTCTCAAAATTTATTTAATTTACGGCAAATAAACGCGAAATATAACTCAAATCAGTATGTGAACCAACAAACAAGGTCAAACTATAATGATAGAAGAAATCAAAACAACAACACAAATTTCGTAATGCCAAACACATCAATACCACCACCTAACTCTTATCCATATCAGAACGTAAACACGCATTTTTACAATCAACCACAGAATCAAAATTTAAACTAGGAACCGACTCGTTGAATGAAGATCCGTCATCGGGTTCGGATTTTATAGATTTTGCAAAGGATCTTGAGATAGGTATATTGAATGGAGAAAGACATGATGGAGAACCCAGCAATAAGCACGCCAACAGTCCATTTATTTTGTGCAAAATATTTGAAAAAGAAATTACCGCGTGTATAGATACCGGGAGTCAGGTGACATGTATTTCACAACATCTATATGAACAGTTAAAAGATCAACACAGTATACATGAACTTCCAGTATCAAGTTTGAAAATTTTGGGAGCAATAGGAAAAAAACAAACCAATATAACCAAACACATATTTGTCAATCTACGTATAGAGAATAACGATATAGAAACAATTATGATAGTAATTCCATGTATGAATTTAGATATCATCCTGGGAACAGACTGGTTAAGTGAAAATAAAGTAGACATTAGTTACAAATGACAAAAAATTAGTATAAAAAACAGAGACCTGGGACCAAAACATGTGTCTTTCGACGGAGTTTTTATGAAAAAATTATGCACTAGCAATGAAAGTGTTTAAACGCCTAAATAATTTACAAAAAATCGAAATAAACGTTGTAGAAGATGAACATAATTTGATAGGTATAAGTGATGTTGAAAATGAATCTAAAAATCTTAACGAAAATGCAAAACAAACACAAAACATACGAATGAATTGATTGGTGTTGAAGAAATGAATCATAGTTCTTGTGAAAACTTGATTGACGTGAACAATGTTGAAAATGATGAAAAAATAATAATGAATATTCTTGATGATGGCAATGTAAATGTAGAAGTAAACCAACCAAATATCACACTTTTTCAGAAACCAATACAGAATAAAACTGGAAATTATTCGATAAGAAGTCAAGGAGGGAAAAATATCGAAAATCATAACGAAGATCATAATTTTTTCATCGAAGCTCACTCAACCGTGTAGAAGCTTACGACCATAAATGACACCCAGAAATCGGCTTCATTTGCAATATTATATGAACACCGTAAAGTCTTTTCGAAATCAGCAACACGCACTAATTTATATAGTATAAAATCAAGTTAAATACGGAAAAACCATTTGTTCGGAAAACATATCCAGTACCTTTGTAATGTACTGACCCTAAATATCTTATTGTATTTTATTTTAAGTAAAATATGTTTCTTACCTGCGTCTCCCACCCATCAAATCCTATACCTAAGCTTGACCATAAACAGACCCTATCTTTTGTTCACATCCCCAGCATCTTTTACTAAAACAAACTCTCTCGAAATCTTTTATTACCCATTTCCTACGCATCTGCATTGCACCTGCAATGGTTATCTCAATACTAATTAACTTTCCACTCCAAAATCCATATTATCCCTAATTTTCCTATTGGCTATTCCAAAACTCAAGTTCCTCCCACAACGTCTCTTCCAAAATCTTTCATCCCTACAATGCAGAATAAGTTCAGCTTCCGAACAGTACAGACTATCATGCCAGAAATTCCACTATTCAAGAAAATAAAAGATTTGTTCACCATCATATATTCGATTGTATAAACCTCATCCCAAATCACCAAGATTCAAGAGTAGTGAGCCATTACAAAATTAATGTCAGAAGTAAAGATCCTGAAAATCCATAAGTTCGCGAAAATAATTCAGCAATTTGAGCTATTTACCTTCATCGTAACTCCATTGGATTCTATCGAGTGAAAAACCGTGCAACCGATAGGTACACAATCACCTATTGCCGTTAAATCACTAGCCAAGTGCGCAGAACTCGATCAAGTGATTAGTTTTATCCACTGCTGCTTGAGACTGGACTCACAGAGGACAAACTAAATAACCGGTGAAATCAAACCTTACAACATCGTACGAAATCCTACTAAATCTACGAAATCTACAAATCTACAAAATCTTACGAAATCCTACAAAATCTACAAAATCTTATAAAATCCTACTAAATCTACAAAACCTACAAAATCTTACAAGTCATACAAAATCAAAGGACTCCACGAATTTTACGAAATATACTAAATCGCAGAGTAATAAATAATCAAAATCGTCTCGATCTTCGAAATCTGCTAAATCATCAGAATCGACTCAACCCCGAAATCGTCCAAGTCGTCAATTCGACCTGATCTTCAAGAATCTACAAGATCTTTAAACATCTAAGTCAACACCTCGATACAACAATCAACCAACGACGCTGCAGAGGAACACCAATGCTAACCGTAACTCTCGTCTACCTACTGTAAGTCATTGTATAACTATAACCTCAAATCTTATACACTAGAAAAAGAAAAGAAAACAATCAAAATGCCTACCGACACAACACAGTCTACTACTATGAAAATAGAATTAGCTGAGAAAATGCTAACAGTTGTAAGGTCGATTTGTACAAATCGACCATCAGACTCGATACACCTAAAATCTAGACAAATAGGTAAAGAGAGTGGGGGGCAATTGGCGTCTGCCCATTTTCTCGCTCTCTTCTCCCGGATCTCTCGAGCTGTGCGGACGCACCTTATTACACGCTAAGATAGATAAGTCAATATTTACATTTATATTAATTGTTTCATTATCCGGGAGAAAGCAGCATTGATTTTTTGAATATCGTCGTTGTTATTTTATCTTTATACACGCCGTCCGTACCATTTTACCGTTTTATCCTTATACACAATCGTCCATTTATGTCTGTATCTTTATTTCGCACTATTGGGAAACGCATCATTTTTAGTTATTCTTCCTTCGCACGAATGTAAGTCAAGAGGACCCAAGAAAATAAGATACATATTGTGCTGATGACGTTTCCCCTGTGATAATTCAAATTATTAAATAATATGACTAAGGCATAGTCGCCGCCGTACATTTTTCTCTGTGTTAATTTATTCAAAATCTCTGTTTCGTTCTCGTGGTAACCCGTCTATTTATTTATATATTTATATCGTCTCGTCTCCTATATGTTAAGGATCGCCCTTGGGAAGAGACGCAAGAGGTAAAATCTCACAACTGGCGCCCGAACAATAGGGACCTGAGAAACGAAAACAATACAGATACATAGAGACGAATGTCGTTGGTACATTCACCGCCAAACACACGTTCAAAAGGAAAGCAAAACCAAACAGACATAGAGACGTTTCACATTATAGAAAATAAAGGAAGTAGAATAAAAATTCAGAAACACAAGAAAACGGTTACAAGCCAAGAAAATTCAAAAATTAATCATAGTTTAATAATTGACAGTGTCCAACACAAAAACACGCAAGCCGCGATGGCTAGGGTAGATGACGAGGAGTTGCAAGGAGCAATTGCGGAGGAATGGCGACGAATCCGTGAGGCTAGAGAGGAGCTGGAAACACAGAGAACACAAATTGAGGAGAGACGAGCACTAGAGCGGGCACGTCAAATGAATGATGAGCAACGACAAAATTTCATTGAACAGGATGATGGAGATGTACTGGGCGGAATGGTATCGCGGTTTAACCAGATAAGTATCAATATTAAGACCCCCAAATTCGACGAAGATCGAAATCCAATGGAGTTTATCGAGGAGATTGAAAGATATTTTAGGGTAAAGAATATAAAAGAACAACATCGATTATTAGTATTAGAAAATTTTTTAGAGGGTAGGGTACGTATCTGGTACGAGATAGCAAAAAACACGATCACAAATTTCGAGCAGTTCAAAGAGAAATATCAGCGGGAATTTTATTCTATCCCGGTTAGAGTGCGTATTAAGACCCAGTGGGCTAACAGAAGATATAGCTCATCCGAAGGTGCGTTGCAGACTTTTTTTTATCAGCAATTAAAAGAGACTAGGCATTTCGAGCCGGCGCTAACGGCTTATGAAATTAACTATACAATTATACAGCAATACCCGCTCAAGGTGCGCAATAGTCTGGTCACGGTCGATTTGTCAAATACTAATTTGGTAGCTCAAATACTGTCGCAAATAGATATGGCGTCTAAAGAACAAGAAAACCGTAATACTAGGCCTAATTTTGAAAATAACATACAGCGACAAATGAATCCAGTCCAAACCAGACAAATTACCGCTCTGAACCATCACACGGTCAATCCTAATGTAGATCACGAATTGTTCAGAGATGGTCGCGCCAGCTCTCGTAGGAATAGTCGAAGAAACCGGTCATATAATCAAAATTATAATAATGTTGCTAGTAATCATCAGTGGACTCCGCCGTCTCTTATGCCCGATGTCAGGCAGCCACCGCCAAATGTGGGGCAGCGCCTTTATATCCTGCTTATAATAGTAATAATTCCAATAGTGGTCATTTAAACTAAATATCGGCGCGATACAAAGGGATCCCGTACCGTGCCGATTCGATTTTGACTTTATAGAGGATCTTAAAGATGAAATAGAAGGAAATGCGTATCAAATGAATGCATCATCTAACGATAGAACACCTTGTCCATATCTGAAGCTTAATATTGGTGGTAGCCTTGTCTCGGCATTGATAGACACGGGTAGCCAAATCACGTGCGTGTCCGAAACGTTTTATAATGAACATTTGAAAAATTTGGCGCACGAATTATTACCGGTTCAAAATACTGTAGTTACAATAGCCATTGGAAAGAAAGTTACGTTAATAAAATTGCAAATTTGGGTAGAGTGTTTGGTAGAGATGCAGCGTGTACCCCACGCATTCCTCATTGTGCCTGGTTTGGGCGAACGCATAATATTAGGAAATGATTGGTCTACTCAAAATCACGTCATAATTGATTATTACCAGCAGACAGTCACGGTGAATGGCGTCAAGTACGGGACGGGCGTAGCATTGTTTGCGGGGGGATTGTCTGAGAGAGTGTTGTCCGAGGTGCGGGGTGCCGTGATGCATGTAAAAATTGTCAGCTCCGGTGACCCAACCGCTAATAATCAATCGGAAACCTCCAAGAGCGAGTCCGCTATCCGAGAGCATGCGAATGCCGTTGAAGATGTCACTGATACCGATGTAGTTGTTGTCGATAATATGACCCAGAAGCAATCCGACGTTATAAAAACTCGTTGCGGAAATCACTTCACAGATATCGCGAGCAAGGCCACAAATAGCTCCGACTCGGACGATACTTTCGAGGATGATCTCCTTGCAGTCGCGCGAAAGCTTGCGGTGCTGGGTCCTTCGCGTGCCGATCAAGCTGTTGCGTTAATTAGACGTTACAAAAAATTATTCTCCAACAAACCGGGCTGTGTAACGAACTACGAGCATGTTCTCAAGGTAAAGAGGGAAAAACCATTCATAAAACGATCATATCCTGTCCCTTTATCATTGCGTGACAGTGTCCAAAAGGAGATTGACGAAATGTTAAATGTAGGTGTTATAGAACGATCGACAAGCCAATATTGCAATCCATTGCGCATTGTAAAAAAGAAGGACGGACGTGTGCGGCTGTGCCTTGATGCCCGACAATTAAATGACGAAATTGAGGGGGATAACGAGTCTCCACCGCCCATAGATGAATTGATACATCGCAGTTGCGGATCTTCGCTATTCACATCCCTCGATCTGACCGATGGGTACTGGCAAATACCTTTAGAGAAAGAATCTAGGCCGTATACAGCATTCCTATATGGATCTAAATTATACCAATTTCGCCGTGTTCCGTTTGGTTTGAAGACCGCGGGCAGCGGATTTATTCGAGCCCTAAATTTCGCGCTAGGTGCAGAATTTGATAAATTTTTAACTTACTATATTGATGATTTGTTGATAGCATCCAAAGACTTTAGCGAGCATTTGATACATCTAGAATTGATCTTCGAAAGATTGCTACGGCATAACTTCACCCTGAGACTGTCAAAGGCGAAATTTTTTGAAGAAGTTGTTTCATTTCTGGGCTATACAATTGACTCTAAAGGAGTTCGACCAAATGCAGATAAACTCGAGGTTATCAGAGATTTTGCGACGCCGTCAAATAAATTGGAGTTACAACGCTTTTTTGGTACCTGCAATTATTACCGTCAATTCGCGATGAACCATGCAGCTTATCTGCATCCATTCCGATCCTTGTTAAAAAATAATTCGACTTGGCAGTGGACGGAAGATCACTCGCGAGCTTTCATGGATTTAAATAACAATTTTGCAAATGCGATAACTCTGTATCATATTTTACCTGACCGTGAATTTAAATTGCAGACTGATGCGTCGGATCGGGGGATTTGTGGCATACTTTTCCAGACCGACGAGGGGGGGTACCATCGGGTAATCTCCATTATTAGTAGGTGCCTCACAACAGCTGAGCACAATTATATGACGACTGAAAAGGAATTGTTAGCAATAATATACTCTTTACAAAAATTTAGAATTTACTTGATAGGTAGGCAGTTTCAGATAATAACAGATCACCAAAGTCTAACATTTCTTAATCGCGCACCCTTTCAAACTGCTCGTCTTGCCCGATGGAGCCTCATATTGCAGGAATACACTTTTACGGTGGTGCACTGCAGTGGACGTGACAACGGTGCTGCAGATTTTTTCAGTCGCAACCCTAACAAAATATTTGAGTACGTGGAGCCTCAAAGGCTGGTAGTATCAAGCTTAACATCGTCTTATTCGTCTAATATCCGCGGCTGCGAGGTTGATGTGCTTGCCATTACGTGTCGTATGGAAATCGACCCGATGCTTAAGAATAGTTTAAAACAATTACGAGAATTGCAAAGTAATGACGAGGCACTAATGAAACTTATAGAGAATAATATTCAAAAGGGTCGCGTTAACGATTGGAAATGTGTCAATGATATATGGTTTCATAGGGATACATCGTCTGGACGGTGGAGAGTCGTTGTTCCCAAGATTTTGCAGGAAACAATCCTTAGCACAGAACATAGTCGTCTTGGTCATCCGGGAATCTTCAAGCTAGTCATGCATCTCCGCAAATTTTACTTTTGGCGACGCATGAGGGGGGATGCGAGGCGGTACACGTTATCATGTGATTTGTGCCAGCGAGTCAAGCATCTAACGTATAGTATGGAGGGAGAATTCGGGATGGTTCGCGCCGAAACACCCGGTGAACTAGTTACGGTTGATTTTTATGGGCCGCTACCTAAATCCATTGGCGGTGTACAATATATTTTTGTGTTAATCGACGCGTTTTCTAAATTAACCACCTTGTACACGCTTAAACGCGCTACTACTGAAATAGTTATAAAAAAAATATTTGATAATTACATAGTACGGTTCGGAAAACCAAAACGTATCTTGTCAGACAATGGCACACAATTCACTTCTGGGAGATGGCGGAGCAAATTAGAACAAGCCGGTATTGTAGTGTCCTTCTCGTCTATACGCCATCCTCAATCTAATCCGACTGAACGAGTGATGCGAGAGCTGGGGCGGTTATTTCGCACGTATTCGTCTGAAAAACAGACTAAATGGGCAAAGTTTATACCGCATATGGAATTTCTTATGAATGCAACAACTCATCGTAGCACAGGCTATGCCCCTTTTGAGCTTCATTTCGGTCAAGAAATCCACTACGAACTGTTGGATCTCCTGCCGTTTCCAAAAAATTTAGATGTATCGCACCAACGGATGATTCTACTAGCTAGAGAAAATTTAGAAAGAAATTCTAAATCACGTTTAGGTCAACAACGTTCAAAATCTCGGATTAAACTCGAAGTGGGTGATCGTGTGCTGTTACGAGTGCCACATCTTTCTAACGCATTAGATAAAACTACACACAAATTCTTTCATCTCTTCGAGGGGCCATACAAAATTATAAAAGATGTTGGAAAAAATGCATTTGTATTGGCCGAGATATCCGATGAGGCAATCATTAAAGGCACATATAACAGAGCAAGTTTGAGGCGATACTATTCTGCGCAGAACATTCAGGATCCTCAAGAGAAAGTGCTCTCTCCATCCTCTGGGGATTCGTCGGCCTTCCTAAACATGATCTCTAGTAAACCCCAATAATTTAAGCTAAGCGTAGGTTAATATTAGTATAAGTAGTCTAGAGGTAGAATATAAAAATGACCTAGTCAGGAGACGAACTTGACTGTAACGGACGATCTATACACATAGAAACATCATTGATTTAGAACAATGAATGGGAGATCAATCAATACTCATGCATCCCATTCTGCATTAGATTAAGTGAATGTTAAATAATGTAAGATACAACGAGAAATTAAAGACATAAAGAATTACGAGATCGTCGTTCCCCGTCTATGTCATATGACTGACTGGGAAATGAAGGGGGATGATGTAAGGTCGATTGGTACAAATCGACCATAAGATACACCTAAAATCTAGACAAATAGGTAAAGAGAGTGGGGGGCAATTGGCGTCTGCCCATTTTCTCGCTCTCTTCTCCCGGATCTCTCGAGCTGTGCGGACGCACCTTATTACACGCTAAGATAGATAAGTCAATATTTACATTGATATTAATTGTTCCATTATCCGGGAGAAAGCAGCATTGATTTTTTGAATATCGTCGTTGTTATTTTATCTTTATACACCATTTTACCATTTTACCGTTTTACCATTTTACCATTGTACTGTTATCCAAATATAAAGATTGGTCGGCAAACGTATAAATCTATATTCCACGTAGTAAAAAACGATTTTCCAATTCAATTCCCCGGAATTTTAGGAAACGACACTCTCAAAGATCTTCAACTTCAAATCGATTACGAGAGCAATTTATTACATTTTCCCACCTCATCTATTCCGATGCAATATATCGAGAAAACCCTAAATCGAAACGCAAACCCTAGAGAAGAAACGCCGACTACCAACGATCAGTTAAATTTGGAAACGAACTCGCAAGCTTACACGTCAAATGTAGATGACACAAACGATACTTCCGATTCAATTAGCATACCATCTCGATCCGAAATGATCATACCAATTCGAATAACGAACTCCGAATTGACGGGAGGTATAATCTCGAACCAGGAATTAAAAAAGGGTATTTTCTTATGTCAAAGCATTGTAAAAGTAAATTCGAAATCAGAAGCGCTAACCTCCATAATAAACACGACAAACTCCGAAGAACTAATAACGAAACCCCAAGTCCATATGGAAACCATGGAACAAGATGTCATAAGAATATCAAATCTCGAGACAAAGGAATACGTTACGACAGGTACAAAACAAATTGATTACAGCCCAGAACGATTGCAGAAACTACACGAAAATTTGAGAATTGGACACCTTGATACAGAAGAACGTGATTCATTATTGGAAATATGTCGAGAATATAATCACGTATTTCACTTAGAAGGCGATAAATTAAGCTGTACAGACACAGTCAGCCATAGCGTAACTACAAGTACCGATACACCCATCGCAATAAAAACTTACGGGTATCCCGAGATTCATAAAGAGGAAGTTGACAACCAAATCGATCAAATGCTTAAAGACGATATCATTCAACCATCTATATCACCGTGGAATTCGCCACTCTGGGTGGTTCCCAAAAAACGCGATGCATCAGGTAAAACTGAATAGCGAGTAGTGATTGACTATAGGAAACTAAACGACATCACAGTCAGAGATGCTTACCCGTTGCCAAATATTGCTGATATTCTAGATCAGTTGGGAAACTCCAAATACTTTACGACGTTGAATCTTGCTTCAGGCTTTCACCAAATTAAAATGGACCCGAAAGACGCAGAAAAAACAGCATTCTCAACTCCAATAGGTCACTATCAATTTAATCGTATGCCGTTTGAATTGAAAAACGCTCCTGCTACATTTCAGAGACTAATAAACTTAGTTTTAGCCGGAATCCAAGGAATCAGATGTCTCGTGTACCTAGATGATATAGTAATTTACACAGATTCTTTAACAACCCACTCTAAAAAACTACGCGAAATATTCCAACGATTATCGGAACATAATCTCAAGGTACAACCGGACAAGTGCGAATTCTTGCGACGCGAAGTTATGTACTTGGGTCACCTCATATCAGAAGACGGTGTCAAAACAGACCCAGCAAAAATCGAAGCTGTGAAGAATTTTCCGATTCCAAAATCACCAAAAGACATTAAGTCATTCTTAGGTCTTGCTAGCTAATACAAAAGATTCATTAGAGACTTTAGTAAAATCTCGAAGCCCTTGACTTTACTTTTAAAAAAGGACACACCTTTCATTTGGACTAGCGATCAACAAGAAACATTCGAAAAACTCAAATCAAATCTAATCAATGAGCCAATTCTACGATATCCCGATTTTACGAAAGAATTCATCCTCACCACCGATGCGAGTAACTTTGCTATTGGTGCAGTGCTATCTCAGAAACGCGATTCACATGATTTACACATTGCTTATGCTAGTCGAACTCCAAATTCAGCGGAATCGAACTATTCGACGATAGAACGCGAGCTCTTAGCCATTGTATGGGCAGCCAAACATTTTCGATCGTACCTTTATGGACGCAAATTCTTAATTCTCACAGATCATCGACCTTTAACTTGGTTATTCAATTTAAAAGAACCAGGATCCAGATTAGTGCGCTGGAGATTAAAATTAGAAGAATACGAGTACAGAATCGAATACAAACCAGGAAGAATCAATTCGAATACCGACGCTCTCAGCCGAATAGAAGTACCTAACACGGATCAACGAGTCATCTGAATAAACGCAATCGACTCAAACACTCCCAAGTCAGACTCAGACTTTCTCGAAAAACTACGAAACTCCGTTATCATATATGATAAGATTGAAGACTGCTAGGAATCTATTTTCGCCACGACAAATCATTGCGCAGTATTTATATCAAAAGATCTCGAAATGAACGATCCAGTATCAACCGAGTTAAAACTCTCAAACTTCGAAATCCTCAAAGACACGACGTTATAACTGTGTCGGTGGTTGTACGTCAGGAATGTAGAAGAGACTGGTCGAAGGGTATAGCCGTATTTTGAATACAATATATTTATTTGCCAAAGATTACGAGTTTCCAGTCGGCGAAGTACTGAACTTTCGTCCGAGCAGAGAGTCATGATGTACAGATATTTTCATGTCAGTGCGTACATACATATCGGCTCATCTTCCCCTTCAAAATAAATATATCCTTTCTTTATATTTGTATATTACGTTCATATAAACTCAAATCAATCATTTTCCTCCTGCTTGGAATCTGTTTGGAATTCTGAGCAAACTTTTACTTCTCAACCCAGTGCTAGGGTTTTCTCTAGATCTAACATTATCAGTTTCTGAAACACCTCTGGATTTTTTCTCAAGTTGAGAATCGCTCACAATTCTTTTTCGCAAAAATTTAGTATTTCGACGGAGAATTTGTCCATCTTTCGGTTTGATCCAATAACATCTGGGAGTTGTATGTTTTTTTATGACAATCGCCGGTTCCCATTTATTTTCTTTATATACATATACCATTTCATCCTGGCCGAACGTTACATGTTTTCTGTTCGCAGTTTTATCATAGTGCAATTTTCTTTTTTGCTGATTCTTTCATAGTTTTTCTCTGATGTCATATTGTATTTTTGGTCTCAAAAATGTTCTTATAATAGGAATGGAAGTTCGAGTTTGTCGACTCATTGAAATTTGTGCCGGAGATACTTCGAGTCCTGTGAGTGGAGCGTTTCTGTAATTTAATAAGTCTTTATACCAATCACCTTTTTCTTCGTAACATTTTTTCAACATATTTTGCGCAATATCTACAGCTTTTTCTGCTAGTCCCTTTGACTGAGGATAATTTGGACTCGTCGTGACGATTTCGAACTCCCAATCTTTCGCAAAGTTTTTAAACTCAAATGAATTGAAAGGCATGTTATCAGCAATGAGTTTCTCTGGAATACCATGAGTGGAGAATATTTCTTTCAATTTGAGTATCAATTCTTCAGAATTTTTCCGTTTTAATTCTCTTACATCAAACCATTTCGATGAGTAATCAATAACTACTAAGAAACTTCTGCCTTTCAATTCAAATACATCGCACGCTACATTTTGGTATTGTCCTTTCGGAATTTCATGTGGTAACAAAGGTTCTTTTTTATTTCTACGACTATATTTTGTACATATTTCACATCGTTTTATTTTTTCCTCAATGTCGCTATTCATTCTTGGCCAGTATACTAACTGTCGTGCTCTTGTTTTCATTTTGTTTGTTTCGATATGACCTTCGTGTAATTTCTCCAGAGTTTTATTTCTCAAGGAATTCGGTATCGCAATTTTATGGATATTAAAGACAATTTCGTCATTCACGCATAAATCATGACGGATTTTCCAGTATTGTATCAACCCGTTAGGTAAATTGATTTTATGTTCTGGCCATTGTGTTTTACAAAATTGTTTTACTTGACTCAAAATTTGATCTTTATCCGTTCCATTTTTTAATCCATTTCTCGAGTCATCAGAGATTGCAATTGTACTCTGTACATTTCCTTCCAAATTAATTATATTTTTCGCCTCTTTCGGCATAAATGATCGTGAAAGTGTGTCAGCTATGTACATACATGTGTTTTCCAGGAACGTATACAAAATTGCATGGATATCGTAACAGATTGAGTCTCATTCTTTGCAAGCGAGGTGATGCAATTTTCACAATTTCTTTTTTTACTAGTGACACCGAAGGTTTGTGATCTGTTGATACCGTTATAACTTTTCCATACCCAAATTTACCATATTTTTCAAGCGCATATAATGATGCAATAAATTCTTTCTCGATTTGAGCGTAGTTTTTCCCAGAATCACTGAAACTTTTAGAGCTGTAAGCGACAGGTTTATTATTTTGTAATAAGCAACAACCGACGCCATCTTTCGATGCATCTGCTTGAATTGTTATTTCTTTATTTTCATCGAACGGTTGTAATGCAGGTGGTCGGATAAGAGTATTTTTTATGTTTATCTGATAAGTTTGGGATAAATTCTCGAATGTAATTAATTATTCCTAGAATTCATGCAGTTCTTCTTTATTATTTGGAGCTTTTATATTTTTAATAGCTTCTATTCTATCATCATCAATTTCTTTACCTTTTTCCGAAAATTTCAATCCCAAGAATTTTGCATTGGTTTCCTTATATTGTAACTTTTTGAAATTAAATTTGACGCCCTTTTCTCTTGCTCTTTCCATTAAATTTTTTAGATTTTCGTCATGCTCCTTTTCCGTTTTACCCGTTACGATAAAATCGTCTACATAGATAGTTACGCCCGGAAGATCTTCGAAATTCTTTTCATTTGTTTCTTGAAAAATTTCAGCTGAGCAATTCAATCCAAACGGTAGAACGTTGAATTTATAACATCCTAATGGAGAAGAGAAAACACGTGCTTCGCTAGATTTTTCATCTATTTTTATTTGCCAAAATCCCTGACTTAAATCTAATACTGAATAATATTTATTCCTAGCAAGTCTGGTTAAAATTTCATTTATCGAAGGGATTTCATAATATGGTCTTTGTATTGCATTATTTAATTCCTTTGGGTCCAGGCAAATTCGAAGACTGCCATCTGTTTTTTCTTTTATTTCTAAATTGCTAACCCAAGAAGATGGTTTATCGACTTTCGTTATTCTGTTATTTTTCTCAAGTTTTCCAAAATGCAATCTTAATTTTCTTTTTAATGCAGCTGGTAATCTACGAGGTGGTTTCGCCACTGGTTTTGCTTAAGGATTTATATTTATACTGACAATCCCCGAAAATGTTCCATTACCTTTGAAAACATCTTTGTACATGTTATAAAATTTTATTTTCTCTATTTCGATTTCATTGTTTTTCATTTATTTCATCGGTACGCTTTATTATTCCCAATTTTTCTCCAGTTTCTAATCCGATCAGCGGAATTTCATTTTTCTTCATTATTAGAAAAAATTCATTCACTGTTCTTCCTTTATATTGACATTCAAGCGAAGTTTGTCTATCGACATTCATTATTGAGCCACCATATGCTCTAATTTTCACATTCGATTTTACCCATGATTTTTCTAAGTTGAGTTTGTTGAAAAGTTCTTCAGAAATCGTATTTACTTCAGAACCGGAATTAATTTTTAAAGATATTTCATTATTTTGAATATTCATTCTTTCTAGCCCAACTTTGTTATTAATATTTGAACATACGTCTTTGATTTCATGTAAAGTCAGAGTGTCAATACAGAAGCTATCTTCGCTATCATATTGTTGCGTAATTGTATCGGTATTTACCTTAGTTCTACACATCTTCGCATAATGGTTATACTTCGAACAGGCTGTACATTGTTTACCATGAGCCGGACACTTACGATTTTCATGCCATGTACCGCATTTCTTACACTTGAACTTGGTCTGCCTTCGTGCCGTATGCTCCGTAGCTGATTCTCTTGTCCTTGACGCTGAACAATGTGTTGATTTTCGGTTACTCTGAGTAGTTTCTTCTTTTCCGAATTTCTTATTCTTTCCATAAAATTTTTTATTCAGAACATTTACATTCTTGATTTGTTGGTTTTGTATTTTCTCCATTTGTTCTTTACTGGCTTCACTTGCTTTTATATTTTGGATGAGATCACTTAGACTTATATTCTTCATTTTTAAAATTGCTTGTTGCAACTTGTTATCAGCCATTGTTCTGATAATATTATCTCGAATCATTGATCCCTCCGAATTTCCATATTTACAAGTTTTTACCAACTTTTTCAAATCTGCGACGTAGTGATCAATAGTTTCGCCCTCCATCCGTATGCGGTTGTAAAAAACAAATCTTTCGAACGTCTCGTTTACTTCTGCTTTCGTATATTCTTCTAATTTTGCAATAATATTTTGGGGATCTTTCAATCCTTCATGAGTCAATCCAAAAATATCCACTAATTCAACTGCCTCGTTTCCAATCAAATTCAGTAACACTGCTGCTTGCACCGCTTTTGAACTATCATTTTTTCCCGATGCTATCATGAACAGCTCGTACTGTCTTTTTAACTTTCTCCAATTTTCTGGGACGTCTCCTTGCAATATAAACGGATCTGGCTTATTCAAATTTTCCATTGTTGGTTTTCTTTCTACTTTCGCTGTTATTATTGTGCCGAATTTTAGAATATTTTCCTCATCCATTCAGCCAATTCCACCAGTATTATATTTTATGCCTCTTTATTCTTATTTTAAACTGATCGACTGCGCCATGTGTCGGTGGTTGTACGTCAGGAATGTAGAAGAGACTGGTCGAAGGGTATAGCCGTATTTTGAATACAATATATTTATTTGCCAAAGATTACGGGTTTCCAGTCGGCGAAGTACTGAACTTTCATCCGAGCAGAGAGTCATGATGTAAAGATATTTACATGTCAGTGCGTACATACATATCGGCTCAATAACAGTGAAAAATGAAAATCACTTCGTATTTTATCTCATATATAAGGAAAATCATTGGGATAAAAGCACATACGAAGATATATTCACGGTATTGCACACTTTGAAGGAAATATTAATAAACGAAAAAACCTCCTCGATCAGTTTACCACGAATAGAAACAGGATTCGATCGACTGAATTGGGAAAAAACCAGATCGATGCTACGGTACATCTTCAAGGAATCAAACATCCACGTAGAAATATATTTCGATACCATTACCGAACCAAATCCAGATCAGATCGAGCAAATTCTCACCGAATATCACTGTGCACCCATAGCAGGTCACTCAGGATTTCACAGAACTTACCAAAGAATAAAACGAAATTATAGATGGAAAACAATGAAACAGGACATAGCCAAATTTATTAAAACTTGCGAATCGTGCCAAGCTAACAAATTAGTGCGTAAAAAAAATCACAAACCTATGCAAATCACTTCTACATCCTCAAAACCTTTCGAACAAATATTCCTAGATATTGTAGGACCCTTAACACTAACAGAAGATGGGAACCGATACGTTCTAACTCTGCAAGACGATTTGACTAAATTCTCACAAGCTTACGCAATTCAAAATCACGATGCTAAAACAATAGCGAAGAAATTGACGGAAGATTTTATATGCAAATTCGGAATACCAAAATCAATGCTCACAGATCAAGGCAAGGATTTTACTTCAACCTTATTGAAAGACGTTGCAAAACTATTCAGAATTAAACAAGTTCAAACAACCGCACATCACCCTCAAACAAATGGTGCTCTAGAAAGAAGCCATGCGACTTTTGCTGACCATCTTAAACACTACATAAAACCCGAGCAAACAGATTGGGATAAATGGTTACCTTTCGCAATGCTTTCATATAATACAACGAATCATACAACGACCAAATTCACACCTTATGAACTAATTTTTGGACAGGAAGCAGAATTTCCGACTTCAATAATAAAGGAACCAGAATTCAAATATACATACGACAACTTTATCGACGACCTCAGCCTGAAGTTACAGAAATCACACCAAATCGCTAAAGAGAACATTTTAAAATCTAAAATCGAAAACAAAGAAAATTATGACAAACGAACAAAGAATATAGACTACAAGGTCGGAGACAAAGTTTATCTACTAACAGAACAATTTACAAGGTCAAAGAAACTATCCCCTAATTACACGGGACCATATTCTATCGTCAAAGTAAATTCACCAGTTAACGTTACGATTTTAATAAAAAAGAAACCAATGTAGTACACACAAATCGACTAAAATCAGCTCATGTAAGTCAATAGTATTAATAAAACGGTCTTCAACCCCTGTTACTAACCTGGAAAATATTCAATATTTCCGACGACGACTGTTGCGTTAAACATAAGACAAATATAAGCAACTTACCTGTATTCGAACAAATGTCTATTGCCAATGTAAATTTAGATAATCTAGAAATAGCTAGTCATAAGTTAAGTACGATATCTGTGATGGCAGATGAAATGTTAAAAGCTAAGGAAATACACAAGAAAACCTCTATTTTCACTTATATCGGTTATGCAGTAATTATTTTTATTGCTCTTTATGTATTAATCTTAATTATTAAATGCTGTATGCGACGATATATAGGTTTACCAAGTTCACACGACCATGGAAAAATAGTTGTTGCTCTAAAATAGTAAACTGTCTTACATTCAACGTTAGAAATAATCACGAAACCTATGACCGAGACGCGATCTCTAAAGAACGTACGAAAATACAAACTCACGTGCGCCGAAGAAGCACAACTCCTAGACTAGTTATAAATGCTCTAACCGAAGAACCCTCAGAATCGGATGAAGATGAAACTGTATTTACCACGATTCATCCCCAATCATCTCGTAGATCTAGTAGCATTCTTGAAGATAAGTATTGATATGTAACCCTTATCTTTAATCTAAGAGGGGAGGTGTAATGTACTAACCCTGGATATCTTATTGCATTTTATTTTAAGTGAAATATGTTTTTTACCTGCGTCTCCCACCCATCAAATCCTATACCCTAAGCTAGACCATAAACAGACCCTATCTTTTGTTTACATCCCCAGCATCTCTTACTAAAACAAACCCTCTCGAAATCTTTCATTACCCGTTTCCTACGCATCTGCATTGCACCTGCAATGGTTATCTCAATACTAATTAACTTTCCACTCCAAAATCCATATTATTCCTAGATTTCCTATCGGCTATTCCAAAACTCAAGTTCCTCCCACAACGTCTCTTCCAAAATCTTTCATCCCTACAATGCAGAATAAGTTCAGCTTCCGAACAGTACAGAATATCATTCAAGAAACTCCAATATTCAAGAAAATGAAAGATTTGTTCACCAACATGTATTCGTTTGTATAAACCTCATCCCAAATCACCAAGATTTGAGAGTAGTGAGCCATTACACCTTTGAAATATCGAAATGAAGTAGAGGAAGAAATTCAGAGCATGCCTAAACAAGGAATCATAGAAAGATCTCAAAGCCCATATATTAATCCGCTCAGAATTGTTAAAAAGAATAATAATAAAACTCGATTTTGTTTAGACGCTAGGCAATTAAATCAATATATACAATCAGACAATGGAACTTCGCTAAAAATTGAAGAAATATTACAAAAATTTAATGCTGTGAAATACATGAGCACAACCGATCTAACCAACGGATACTGGCAAATTCCATTACATAAAGAATCAAGGCCATACACAGCTTTTCAACATGAAGGATCGCTATATCATTTCTGTTGTATACCATTCGGAAGAAAAACAACTAGCAGCGGCCTTATACGCGCGATAGACATAGCGTTAAACGATTATATGAATTCGTTTTTGACAGCGTACGTAGACGATTTAATGATAGCTTCAAAAAATTTTTAAGACAATTTAAATCAATTGGCCCTAATGTTTAAAAGACTAATTCAATATAATTTTCGTTTAAAATTTGAAAAATCAGTATTTTGCAGAGAAGAGGTGAAGTTTCTAGGAGTCATTATAAACGTAGAGGGAATACAACCTGACCCTGACAAAATGAAAAGTATCAATAATTTTAAAACTCCAAAAGACAAAAACGGACTGCAACAATTTTTAGGAATTTGTAATTACTATCGAAAATTTAGCATAAATCACGCGCATTCAACAGACCCTTTTAGAGAACTGCTATCGACAAAAAACAGTTGGAAATGGACGGAGCGACATCGAACAGCTTTCGAAAATACAAAAGAAAATTTCATAAAATCTGTTGTCCTTCATCATTACATCGCTGACGAACCATTTTTTATTCAAACAGATGCCAGTAAAACAGGAATTAATGGAATATTATCACAATATGTTAATGAAAGTAATGAACGCATTGTATCAGTAGTTAGTAGAAGTTTAAATCAATGTGAAACAAACTATACGACAACAGAAATTGAATTGCTAGCAATTGTCTATGCTGTAATTAAATTTAGAACATATATTTTTGGAAACCATTTTTTCATATATACAGACCATAAAGCACTGACATTTTTAATATCGAGCTCGTACTATAATAGTCGTCTGATGAGGTGGAATCTACTGCTGCAACAATTCCAATTTACCATACAACATTGCCCTGGAAAAGATAACATAATAGCAGATTTTTTCAGTAGGAATTTACCTCATACAATAGACAACACAAAACTAAATGAACTATTAATATTATCTCTTACCGAAAACGTCCTATATCAAGTAAACAAAAAGAATTTAGAATTAAATAACATATTCAACATATTTGCGGAACATCCTTTAAAAAAACAGTTACAAAAAATTAAAGATTCACAGATAGGAGATGTGGAAATACAAAACATTCGTATACTATTAGAAAGAAAAGAACACGTGAAAAACTTTAAACTACATAATGGTCTATTATTACAAAGAATGGGAAAACACCAATTCTGGCGTTTAGTAGTACCCAAAAATATCACAAAAGAATTAATAAAAATAGTTCATGAAAATCTAGCACACATCGGAATATATAAAACTGATAAATACTTTGAACAACTATACTACTGGAAAGGAATGACAAGAGACATAAAAAAGATAATTAGAAATTGTGACCTAAGTCAACAAGTAAAATACAACAACGTATGCATGGAGGGCGAACACTAAAGTATTATACCTAAGAAACCATTAGAATTAGTAACTTTAGATTTTTATGGACCACTCCCAACGTCAATTGGCGGCGTCCAATACCTATTAGTTATTATGGACGCGTTTTCAAAACATGTTTCTCTCTATCCAGTAAAGAAGGCAACTACCAGAATTAGTTGATTAAAACTGATGAAAAATTATTTTCCAAAAATAGGAAAACCAAAAGCAATCCTCTCAGACAATGGCTCCCAATTTACAGCACATGCATGGAAAACAACTTTAGAAAGAGAAAATATCAAAATAATTTATTCATTAATAAGACACCCACAATCAGACCCAACAGAGCGTTACATGAGAGAACTTGGTAGATTTTTCAGAACATACTGCTCAAGTCAACATACAAGTTGGGCTAAATATGTGAAAATAATAGAACAAATATTAAACGTAACAACAGATCATAGCACAGGATTCACCCCTCACGAAATTCATTTTAACGAGAACCCGAAATTAAAAATAAAGGAACTCATTCATTTCCCAGAAACAATAACGATGGATAAAGATGTTCCAATTTATCAAACCAAGCAAAAGTTAGAGACAAATAGTGAGCTAAGGGCGAAGAATCAGAAAGCCACATCAAAAATACATTTTAAAATAAATGACTTAGTATTATTAAGAGTACCCTAAACGTCAAACGCAATAGCAAAGGTAACCAAAAAATTCTTTCAATTATATCAAGGACCATATATGATAAAAAAAATACGATCAAAAAAGGCTTACTTGCTGTGTGAAAAGGATGATGAAACAAAAATTATTGGTACATAGAATCTATAGAGTTTAAAAAAGTATCATCATGAAAACGACTCGAATGAAAATTCTTGTATTTCTTTAAACAAAAGTAAAAAATAGACAAATTCGGAAGAATGCATAAGTCAGACTGAGTGACGAAAAGAGACAAATTCGAAAGAAAGCATGCAAAAAAAAAAAACGAAATTACTTAAAACAGAAGAAAACAAATATAATTATTCAAATGCAATAGAGACACGAAATGACGTATAATAGTGATTATGAACGATCTGTACAACACTTTTCATAATCAGGGGGAAAATTGTAACGAATTTAAATACAATCGCCCCACAAAAGTAGCTACAGAGTAAGGAGACGACAATTACCGGGTAAGACCGATGATTGCCGATCAAACGGATAACAAAAAACCTTTCCCTTTTTCTCCTGAACCGTCGTGATGACCACACACACTTTAAGATGAGTTCAACTATTATACATATTTCTATCGTAACCAACGTTGGTACGCCAGGGGGATTGATTGCGAGTCCATTTGAGAATTTTATTTATTGTTTTATCTATATGTCGTTGTGGTGATCAACTCATACACGTTTCATTTATACATTGTTCTTTTGATTTATACTTTGTCTTTTAACTGTCTCGTCGATTATATTTCATGATCCATACTCCTCGGTATGATTTGGTGGCGTCTCATTAGTTATTTACCCAATTATTATTTGTACTTCAAGAGGACCGAAGAAACTATGACATATTGTACGTAATGAGCGCCCTGGTAATCTTTAACTGAATAAAGACAAAGATGAGATACACAAGTAGCGGATTCCTTTCAATGATAGGTCAAAAATTTGATATAATAACACAGCAGTCATAAGTTTTCATATTTTGCCAGAAATTAAAGAAAAATATTGGAATTTACTACGAACTTAAGTTTGAGTTCGAATAACTTTGGAAGGAGTCAACTTATCGAAAAATGATAAAATACATTTTTTTGTAGATCTTTAAATTTTCTACAACAGCATGCGAGCATTTTTGGAATTCGATTATTAATGTATGAGCTACAAAATTCTAAAAAAAAAAAAAAAATCCTATGTTATTTAAATGGGAAATATAAATCCGCAATTCGCGACCTCTGAATATTATTATTAAGAGCTCTGCTTTTAACAGGTATCTTCTCTCATCTCCCCCCCCCCCCCCCCGCCGAAGTATTTCAGAGGTGGGATTTGAAAAAAAAAAAATCGATTTTTTTGAACCAGTCTAATATAGGATTTTATGTCTGTGACGCGAAAAAATACGGAAAAATGAAGTAAAGACTGTAGAAAGATGTTGGGAGATGTGGTGAAATGGGGGAGATTTATGAAAAAAGGAGATATGGTGTATGCGATTTTCCCTTGCGAATCACCCCTCGGTATTTTCAAGATGTTCTATAGTACGGCTAATGATTGAAGACATGATCAAATCACAATAGAAAACAGAGTCCAGAAATCACAGTTTATGTGATCGTATATTATCATCGTGTATCATCGTGTTAATTATTGGATCATATCATAGGGATGCTTGAAGCTAATTTCAAGGGGTGACGTTGGGTAATTGGTTTTCAAGATGTGAACATTACTCATAGTTATATCTAGTTTGTATCCATAAATTAGATCAATGAATTTGTGAGGAATTCCGGAGAACGGAAAAAGTTGAGTAGATCATTCAAAAATCATATGTTAGAATTCTGAGGATTTGTTCGGAACCTGGTTGAATATATTTATAGAAAGCTTCTTTTAGGGATACTAGTTGAGAACGTGATCGAAATACATTGAGAAACAACGCTCAAACGATTCAAGGGGTATTTAAATAATTTTTGTAGAGGTTTCTCAAAAATGCAACCTACATAATTAAAAGCTTGTAGCGTTCTCAAGAAATACACCCCGATATACTCAGATACTCATAGATTTAATGAAGCACATACTCCCAGAATTCTTTATTTTTTTTTTACGTCAATTTTGGCAGAAATACACCCGATATATGAGGAATGGCAAATAAATATGAGGCAATGAACCGCTGACCCACATTTCGACACCCCTTTCTTAACCCTTCTACTACGAAATTCCGACCCCCTTTTCTCAACCCTTCTACTACGGAATTTACTCCCCTTTTCTCGGAAAACGTAGTAGAAGGGGTGAGCGTAGTAAAGCCGACAGGCTGCCGCCGCCTATTCAGCGATGCATTTAAAGTGGGTGTACGATTAAAAGAATTAAAGCGAAAAGACCACTTCTGCGCGAAAAAAGTAAATTTCAAACGCTCGTAACGTTCTGAAAAATGCACTCAGTTGAACAAAACTGGAACCAAATTGAAGCTTGAACCTTCTACTTGCAGTTACGCCGAATCAAAAAAATCTAAATACCTATTTCTTTCCAGGGCAAGGCTTCACAACGATCGACACGCGAATTCACTTTTTGAGAAAACCTTCCACTAACGCATCAAGATTCGACTCCAAATTATCAGATTTTTATCAGCTTCAAAATGCTGTCGATTCTCCTGTTACCCTTTATTTTTGTACCGGAGCCAGGTCGGTTTGATCCACTCACAATGTAATGTAATAATTCACCGGCCAAGCAATATTGAAATTGAACGAATTTACGCATAACCTCTCTTCCGAACTGTCAAAACATTTTTACACCGCCCAACTGACAGATTCACGAGAATGTCAACGCGCCGATTTAACGTCATCGTAACATTTGTCAAGAAAGGGATTCAAAACTTACATTGTGATTCCTCCCTGCGAATTATTGCGTCGTTTTTCACTGCTGCAAAATCCAATGGGGGTACACCGTATAATTTCCGCACACACTTCTCTCTTGGCTACTTTATCCGTCAACTTTTGCTATCGATAGTCTCCGTGAGCTAAGAAAACAAGAGGCTAATATCAACTGAATCGATTTTAGACGAGGCGCAATACTTCAATATTGCTCTCTCTCTCTCTCTCTCTCGCTCACCTTTCTCTCTCTCTCTGCATCGCCGCTCCGAGGATGTCGTGGTACCGCAGATGTCGTTACTGCCGATGTCGCAGCTTCTTTTACCTTTTCAGAATATGAATAATATCGTGTAATAAGGAACTGCAGTTATTTTGAAGGCCACCGTTGAGGTTTACATATATGATTGAATCTCACGTTATCAGGATCTTCTGAGCGACGTTCTTTCATTACCGAATCATCGTACCAGTTGCACATGGTTGTAAACACTTGTTAATCAAGCTATGAGCTGCGGAGTACCAGGCATGTCACAGATCTATTCTAATCTACGTCCAGAGTCATCCTATAGATCCTCGAGATTTTCTCAAATTTTCCTTCTAATCTATTTCTTCGAATTTCACTTACTCAAGAATAATGAATAACCACATAGTCGTACGGTTTGTTCACTAAACTTTCTTCATTTTTCATTCGTTCAATCTGTGTAGTCGTTTGTTTTTGTTTTCTCGTTGATATTTACAATGATTTTCTATTAATTTAAAGTATAATTTTATTATTCTTTCGTATCATACGAGAGTTGAAGGATACAAGTATGTGTAGCTATAATACACGTGTTATGTTAGTGTCACATGATATTACTTATAATGTTAGTTCTTTGGTTTTTTTGTTTCATTTATTCAATTTTCAAACAGTCGCGTAGCTTTAAAAAATTTTCGAAAAATAGATGTAGCTGCATACTTTGTTGAGATTTATCCCGATTTTCATATTCATATACAACCAATGGAAATTGTGGACAGTAATAATTTAGTACGGCAATTTTCAAGCCGGGTGATTACTCAGAATAAAATATACTGCTCGAAAAAAGTTCTTTCGTACGCTCAAAGAAATGCTGAAAAGATTGATAGAGAGAAACGAACGATCTCACCGAGATCGACATCTTCTCTTCGAATCTGAGATGCTTTAAATTTGCATTGTTTCATTTCAAACAATTCAAACACAATATTTCTCTTTACTCAATTTACATACAATATTTTACAAATAGTTTTTCATCAATTTTTGTAAACGTGCGTGTGATAATACGGTTAAAATGGTTTTACGATTGAAAAAAAATTATTATTCGTTTATTGTGAAATGAAAAACTGCTCGAATTCTATGGAAAAATGTGAGATTGTCGACTAATTGCAAATAGTTCAATTTTTGGCTCGAAGAAACATCAAGCCTAAAGTCTTAGTTTTTTCTCAGAATCTGAAAGAAGAATCTACATTTTTTTTATCGACTTTTCTATGATATTCCCGAGTACTTTGATCACAGAAATTCAAATCCGCAAGCCAAATTGAGTTATCGATAATATTGATCGAGTTATCGCCAATTTGTCGTGGGAAAAAGTGAAAAATCCGAGCAAAGATATCTCGATGGGATTTATTCCTGACTTACAATTAGTTCAGACGACGTATTCGTGTTCATTACGTCACGCGATACAAACGAATCGAAAATTCTTTTTTTCATTTCTTTCGTTTTCCGTTTTGAGTAATTCATTTATAAATGATCCATTATTGATTAAATTAAATTTTTTGATGAATAATGGATGGCATTGCGATCAATATCTGCTCCATCGTAGCAATTCTTTAGAGGGTCAATTACGGAACGTTTCATTCAATATTCGATCGGAGCATTTCGTATGTAGATCCTCGTTTTCTGAGGCAACGGCAGTATGGCTACTGCAACAGGAGCGACGACATCACCAGCGACGCCAGCGACGTCGGTACAGCAGTGCGCATATCCTTGGAGAAAAGAGAGAAAGAAAAAGTAAGAGAGAGAAAGACAAACGTGTTGTGGCTACAGGCAGGGATTAGTTCGCAGTTGTTTGACCGAATAAGAAAGAAAAATCTGCCGAATCTTTTACATAGTTAGTTAGAGAGAATCTTTCATACAGTTTCATTTGTTGATTTCATAGTTTCCAGTTTTAATTGAATAATAGCTCGCGAAGAAGTGTTCAGTTTAATCTAAATATTTTGAATAAGTGCTACATCATCAGCAGTGGAATTTTGGGCGAAGGTGAATAATGTGACATGCACGCAGAATTTTTATAGACTTTACTGAATTGTTGGAAAATTTAGTAGAAAAAATTAAGATTCTTTCGCTAAGACTAGAGCCTTTGATTATTCACGATTTTTATTTCTTGCATTTTGAATTGAGGAAGTAGGTTACATGATTTTAGACTGAGAAAATATCTTTTGTCGTCGAAATTCCAAACAAGTACACTGAATTGATTATACAATCATAAACTCCTGTATTCTTGTACTCACTGATTAATATTCTGATTTATTTAAGAATGGTTCCGAGCGTGTTTCAAAACTGTGTATGCTTTTATTCATCGCATTGAGAAAGTTATTGTCGGGATCTCGTTGTAGGAATGAGCTTATTCGTTATTCCATGAACGAATTTGTTGATATATGAGAAGCCCAATTTCACAATTTGATTTTATTTCCTACATATTATGACCGTATTTCAGATTCATGATTGACGGACATCGAAGTTGACTCGTTCCACGAAGTACCGTTCAACTTTCAACTACGTTGCAGCGAGAGTTACAGAGCATCGGACGGATCGTATACAGGTAGGAAATAATTAAAAAGGATTATAGTTTATTGCATGTCATAGAATGAGTAGCAGTTTATATTCATCCGCATTGCTTATATCAAGATGCATGAAAAAAACGTCTTGCAATATAATTCGCAGAAATTCAAAATTTTACCTTGAAAAAACACGTAGCTTCCTTAGTTTTTTCTGGAAATCTCGAATGGAAATCTTGAACTTGTTTTGACGGTTCTTCCATGTTATCTTTATGTATTTTGATATCAAGATTTTGAATCTGGAAACTAAATTCATTTATCTATAAAATGGACGGAGTTGTCGCCGAATTATCGCTCCAAAAAGTTAAAAAACAAGGACATCTCGATGGTATTTGATTCTAAATCAACTTCATCGGCGTATTCGTGTTCGTTACGCAAAACTACGTGAAAAAGCGTCTTGCAATAAATTTCGCAAATACTTCGATTTTTGGCTCGAAAAAACACCAAGCCTATAGTCTGAGTTTTTTCTCGGAATCTTAAAGGAAAATCTTCATTTTTTTGATCGACTTTTTCATGATATTCTCATGCAGTTTGATTTTAGGAATCCGAATCCGCGAGCCAAATTGAGTTATCAATGAACATAATCAAGTTATCGTTAATTTATCGATCTGAAAAGTGAAAAATCAAGGATATCTGAATCGGATTCGATTTTCAAAATACTCCGGTTTTGGCTGGAAAAAACACTAAGCTCATAGTCTTAGTTTTTCCTCCGAATCTGAGTGAAGAATTTACATTTTCCTTTATCAACTTCTCTATGCCGTTCTTGTGCAATCTGATCTCAGGAATCCGAATCTGCAAACTAAATTGAGTTATCGAAGACATTGATCGAGTTATCGCTAATTTATTGTTCTAAAAAGTTAAAAATCAAGGATATCTCGATGGGATTCGATTCTAGAATAATTTCATCGGCTTATTCGTGTTCGTTACGCAAAACTACGTCAAAACAGCGTGCTGCAATCGAACTCGCCAATACTCCGATTTTTGGCTCAAAAAAACTCTCACCCTATAGTTTCAGTTTTTTCTCAGAATGTGGAAGGAGAATCTTAATTTTTTTCTTGACATTTTTATGATATTTTTATGCATTCTGATCTCAGGAGTACAAATCCGCAAGCCAAATTAGGTTATCGAGGAAAATGATGGAGTTATCGCTAATTCATCGATCTAAAAAGTTAAAAATCAAGGATATCTCAATGGGTTCTGATTCTGAATTGAATAAATCGGCGTATTCGTGTTTGTTACGCAAAACTACGTAGAAAAAGCGTCCTGCAATCGAATTCGCAAATACTTCTATTTTTGGCTCGAAAAACACCAAGCCTATAGTCTCAGTCTTTTCTCAGGATCTAAGAGGAGAATTTACGATTTTTTTTCATCAACTTTTCTATTATATTCCAATGTATTTTGATCGCAGGAATCCGAATCCGCAAGCCAAATTGAGTTATCGATTAAATTGATCGAGTTATCCCCAATTTATCGATCTGAAAAGTGGAAAATTAAGGATATCTCGATGGAATTTGATTTTGGATTGATTGAATCAGCGTATTCGTGTTTTTTACGCAGAATCACGTAAGAAGAGCGTTCCGCAATCAATTTCGCAAATACTTCGATTTTTGGTTTGAAAAATGAATAAGCCTATAGTCTCAGTTTTTTCTCATAATATGAGGGGTCAATCTACATTTTTTTTGCTTGACTTCTCTATGATATCCTCATGCATTTTGATCTCGGGAATCCGAATCCACAAGCCAAATTGAGTGACCGATAAAATTGATCAAGTTATCGTTGATTTATCGATCTGAAAAGTAAAAAATCAAGGATATCTGGATGGGATTTGATTTAAGATCAATTCGATTGGCGTTTTCGTGCAATCGATTTCGCAAATACTTCGATTTCTGGCTCGAAAAAAGAATAAGCCTACAGTCTTAGTTTTTTCTCAGGATCTGAGAGGAGAATTTACATTTTTTCAAACAACTTCTGTATGATATTTCGATGCATTTTGATCTCAGAAATCCGAATTCGCACGTTGAATTGAGTGACCGATGTGACGTGTGGAAAGGGTGCTTAGTGGCGAATCAAATTTATGTACGTACGGACTTTATTATGCAATCCTCCTTATTGGCTGACATTCATTCCCATTCACACATTCATACCTCTTTCGGGAGATAGCCCTCGTCGCTCCCGTCTCGCTGCTGCCAAGCCGCAGATTGTTTGTGCCGTTCTGTTCCGTTGTCCTTGTTATGCGTTTTCGATTGTGGTCGTGTTGTTTAGTGGCGTGTTGTTGGTATGGTTGTTGCACAAACCTATAAGCCCGACACATGTTATGGTATTCGTTCGCAGTAAGTGCACTCAAGTTCGTGTTACTAGCGTTATGCTGTTTGTTCGTGTCACCCAGGCTTCGTTGTCGTTATAAATAATTTGAGTCTTAGTGTTCGCGCGCTCTTCACCTTGCTACCGCCTTGACTCGTGCGGTGCGGTACGCCAACTCACCCGACCACCTTACTCTGGCCCAGCAACGGCCTGCTAATCCTCCGTTTATCCGCACATCATCTCCCTTTCGAGAAAATTATGAGGTATTTATTTGGAACAGTTTTTTAAACATATCCTCGAAGTTTCCTCTTGTTTTTGTTGTGGGCTTCCATCGGGGTTGCTTTGTTTTTGCTTTATTCACGTATTTCATTTTGTTTGTTTGTTTTTTTTTTATTTTTTTTTAATCGGCGATTATGTTTATTTTGTGTATTGTGCTTATCATTATTTGTTCGATATCTAATATTCCTCACATTTTCGATATGTGTGTACATTTACACGTTGTATATCTAAATTTATTGTTGATCTTTTCCCTAACTAGTTGTTTTGATTTATGTGTGTATATGATCGATATGTTCTGCTCGAATTCGTTGCCTCGTTGTTTTATTTTCATGTGTTGGTCTTTTCTGGTTTCTTGTAATATTTCCTCACGTTTGCCCTATTGTAAATACCTTTTTTTAAATTGGTCTGGTCATTCCATAATTCCAACGCGTTCTTTCCTATGATTTTTTTAATTCTATATGGACCGGCGAATATGTGGACGAATTTGTGGTATTGTTTGTTGGAGGCGTTTGACGGATAGGGTGTCTTTACGAGAACTACTGTCGGCGCGTAAAGTTTAGGGCCCTCAGTTTGGAGGTTGATAACTACGAAGAAAAAAATGATAGAGCAAAAATTCAAAAAAGGTTTGAAAGCTTGGAGTATTCTGCGTCTGATGATTTGTTTTCGAATATCGAGAAAAATACACAACGAAAGTTATGACCGCCGAAAGGTCAAAAAACGTGGTTTTTTCAGAGTTAACCGAAGTAGGTTAATTTTGGAGCGTCGCCACTCGTGAGAAAGACATTCAAAAAATTCGAAAAAATTCAGAGAGGTTCCTCGAAGATTTCTCAAAATGATCCCGTTGGAAAATTTCAAAAATTTTGAAAAACATGGCGCCCAAGTGCACCAAAGTACAAAGAGGCGATCTCGGGAACGGTTAAAGCTAAACGGATCTACGTGGGCTGAAAATTTGCAGAAAAAAATACACTTTTTAATTCCGCAAATAAAAAATTTCTAGCATCGCTCAAATTTGAAACGCCTCTTTGTTCTTTTATGTTTCTGCTGAAATAATCTGCGATTTGGTTATTTTTTCCGCGGCAGTGTTCTATATCGAAGGTATATTCTTGTAGGATCATTGACCATCGCGCTAACCCAGAGTTATGGAACGTTGATTTTAGTAAAAATGTTAGAGCCTGGTGGTCTGTAAGTATTTTAAAACGTGCACCAATAAGGTATTTTCGATTTTTTGTCACTCCGAAAATTATTGCTAATAGTTCTAGTTCGGTAATTGTATATTTTGACTCGTATTCTGACAAGCATCTACTGTTCGCTGGTATTATACGTTGTTCTTTGTTTTTGTCTAATCGGTATAGGATCGCACTTACGCCGGTCATGCTTGCATCTGTTTGTAAATAGAATGTATCGCCGAGGTTGTAATGGCTTAACATTATCATGTTTTTAAATTTCTCTTTGATTTCATTAAATGTCTGAGTATCTGTCGTCCCATGTGAATTTTTTATTTTCGCTCAGTAGTTTTCGTAGTGGATTCATGATGTTAGCAAATTTTGTTACGAAACGTCTATAAAAGTTACATGTCCCTAAGAAACTCTGTAATTCTTTTCTATTTTTTGGTATTGGTATATCTTGGATTGCTTGTGCACGGTCTTTATCGGGTAGTACTCCGTTTGGCGAGAGTATAAATCCTAGATATGCTACCTTTTGCTGGCAGAAGAATGTTTTTGATAGTTTGATCGTAAAGCCGGTATCTATAGGTTTTTTAAAAAATCTATCCAAGTGTTCGACGTGATCAGTGAATTGTTTTGATGCGATTAGCACGTCCTCCACGTATACAGAGATGAATTCATTTAAATCATTTCCTAGCGCGATATTCATGGCTTTTACGAACCTGCTTTCAGCTGTTTTTATGCCGAATGGTACGCGTCTAAACTGGTACATTTTTCCCTTGTGAACAAACGCTGTATATGGTCGCGATTCTTTGTGGAGTTTGACCTGAAAATATCCCTGTGTTAGATCTGTCGTGGAAAAATATTTGCATCCTTCATACCGTTGTAATAAATCTTCCATACCTCGCGGACCCTCGTGATCTTATCTTCAAGCGCTTGACTAAAATGCCTGGCGTCTATACATACTCGAAGACCGCCGGATTTTTTCTTTACTATTCGTAGCGGCTTGCAGTGAGGGCTTATGGCTGATTCAATTACGCCCTCTTTGACGAGGTTATTTATTTCTTCGCGAACAGCGTTTTCATATTTTAATGGTATTGGGTATGTCTTTTTTATTATCGTTTTTTTGTTTTTTAGATGTAGTTTGTGCACATAGACGTTCGTGCATCCCGGTTTATCTGAAAAAGCTTTTTCGTTGTTCAGGATTATGTTTATCAAGTTATTTTTTTCGTCCGAATTTAGGTGTTTTAATGTGTCAATGATACTGTCCATTTTTTCCCGAATTGTTTGGGTGTTATTGTTTTTAATTTCATACCCCACCTCGAAAGCTTCGCTTTCGAGTTTTCTTTTATTTTCGGTTTCATGCAGTTGTATTCCCCTTTCATAATCAAATGCTTCTGATAAATGATTGATTTTCCGGGAATCATCATTGATATCATAGATTTGGTTTATAATTTCGGGTTGATCTAGGTTTACTATTTTAATGCTGCTAGCGCCTTCCGTATCATTTGATTTCATTTGTTTGACAAAGTTTGTGTATTTGTTTGTAATCGTTTTACCGTTTATGCTGATTTCTTTTTCGTTGTAGTCGATTTTTACTTTCTGCTCACGTAACCAATCATCACCCAAGATTATGTCGTACGCTAGACCCGGGATTATAACTAATCTTGATAGTATGGTTTGGTCACCTATTTTTAATTCTATTTGAGCCTGCTGTTTTATTTTGCACGGTTTCTTGTCATAAGGGCAGGTAACGGTTATTTGTGTCATGGGCAATGTATCTAATCGGAATTAATTTTCGAGCTTTTCCTGAACTCCTTTCGATAAACACGTTATTTCGCTACCTGTATCTAATAGACATGATATTGTCATTCCTCCTATTTGGCTCATGATTATGGGGCATCTTGGTCGCGGTGTTTTTGGTAGTTTGTCTATTTTTTGAGCTTCTCTGTCTGTATCAAACGCTAGGTCCTGACTGATCGTGTTTACATGACGACTCGAGTTTGGACCAGAATCTCTCGAGTCGCTTATTAGTTTAAATTTTCCTCGTCTTTTTCGTACGCGTATTCTATGTCTTCATTTTCTCGCAAAATTCCTGCGCGAACAGGGTTATTTTCTGACTCGTCGTATTTGTAGTCACTATCATCTATATCTTTGCTTATCGCGGCTATTTTTTTGTGTTCCTTTGGTTTATTGTCTTTATTGAAATTTCCGTTATGTTTTTGTTTGTAATTCTCAGGTTTATTTCTATTTTCGTGGTGATTAGTCCTAGGTTTAAATTGTCTGTCGTTGCCTTGGTTGTATGGAACGTACCTATTTGAATTATCTCGTTGGGACTCCCTGTGTTGATTGTTTTGATTGTGTTGGCTTCGCCAGTTCAGCCTGTCTAATTCGCGTATATTTTGAATCGGTGACCTCCAACTTTGTTCGGCATTGAATTTTCTGTAACTGCTTTCTTAGTTTCGCCAGTTAGATTGAAATTTGTCAAATTTTTGCACATATTCGTCTTTTGTATTTTTAGTTTTATTACTTTCTTAAAATCTCATAAGATCTTGTGTTACCTTTTTTGAATCATTTGGGTCAACGCCCATTAAAGCTAATGGTATTTTTTCTGGGTATTATCCTATGATGCAGTAATTTATTTCGTATTCGGACCATCGTGGTTCGAATCTATTTGCATCTGCAATTTGTTAGTAGTAAAAATCTATGGGTTTGCGATTCTTATCATCATATACGCGAGCTCTCCATTCTTCTTTTACTTTGATTTGTATTTCTATTGAATTGAATTCTTTCAGAAACTGTTGACAGAAATGATTGTATAATTCTATTTTACCTTTATTCGCTTTATACCATATATAGGCTCTACCTTTCAACGCGCTTTCGATAATTATCTCTTGGTGACCGTCGATGACTCTTTTAAGAAAAAGGTACCGATTTAAGTCATTTATGAATTCCTGAGGATTATTTGAACTTTCGTCATTAGAATTTGGGACTTTGACATCTATTTTCGGAAGATCTATTACCGTAATGGTTCCTTGGGTAAATTCTTTTTGTCTGAGGTGAGCTATTTGGTTTTTTAATGCTTCAATTTCGAGCTCTAGCATATCGATTTCTAAATGATTTGTTGCTAAATCATTGATCTTTTCGTTTTGTTCTCTATTAATTATAGGAAGTGAAGTGTTTTCTCGGCTATTCATATTGAATTACTTTTTTCTTCTCTCAAGGTCTGAATTCTATTTGTGAGTACATAAATTGATAATTTATTTTCGAAACCCGTTGGGCGCCATTTGTGTGACGTGTAGAAAGGGTGCTTAGTGGCGAATCAAATTTATGTACGTACGGACTTTATTATGCAATCCTCCTTATTGGCTGACATTCATTCCCATTCACACATTCATACCTCTTTCGGGAGATAGCCCTCGTCACTCCCGTCTCGCTGCTGCCAAGCCGCAGATTGTTTGTGCCGTTCTGTTCCGTTGTCCTTGTTATGCGTTTTCGATTGTGGTCGTGTTGTTTAGTGGCGTGTTGTTGGTATGGTTGTTGCACAAACCTATAAGCCCGACACATGTTATGGTATTCGTTCGCAGTAAGTGCACTCAAGTTCGTGTTACTAGCGTTATGCTGTTTGTTCGTGTCACCCAGGCTTCGTTGTCGTTATAAATAACCTACGGTGCAAAAAAGTTCGCCAAGTACATTTAATGTTTGAAAAATTCATTGTTAATAAAAAAAAAAGGATAAAAATCAATTATTGTGCCAAGTACGTGTAACTTTGCATCATGTAAGGATATACAATTGGAAAGTGAATCAATGAGAATCAATTCAAAGAATCAAAAAGAATCAAAAAAATAAATTGAATGAAATATAGAAAAAACCATTAAAAAAAAAAAATTGGAGGTAGTGGGAGGTAATAGAAAAAAAATCAAACAAATACATCAAATTAAATTTAAAAAAAAAAAAAAAAAATTGGAGTACGTGGTTCTTGGCGAGCTAATGTTATATTGCCGTACAAGAATTCTGAATTCTTTTTCCGAAAAAGCTTGACGGTTGATGTTAGACGGGTTAGAAAAATTTTGTTACTATGACGATTTAGTTTAGCAGATATCAAGAGATTTCGGTATAGTACTACGCGTTTGCAATCCAACGATTAATTACTTCGCAGGTCGGTTTCATATGCCTCAGACGATGTGTTCTATTGGAATGAGAAAGCTCGGTAGCTGCTAAATTGCGATTTGAAGTCCACGGTTTTTTAGTTCACAAGATATATTTGTGCGGTTTTATCACAAGTCACCAGATGCAGAGTATCCTCAGATCATTAGTTTGACGAAATGGATCTTAGGTTCGAAGCTACAGCTTATCAGTATTTAACAACATACTAGGAGAAAGATCGGTTCCTTTGTGGTAAGATGGAGGCAAGGGTCGAATCGGTTGGCATCAATTTGCTTGGTTTGTGATATCGAAACATGAAATGTTACTTCTTTCATTATCGATATGCTTGTAGGTGAAAGGAGTGTTAGTTATAATGAATCGGTTCAGTAGGTCTGAAATAAAAAGAAGGATTATAGTTGACTTATGAACAACTGTTAAGCAGGTGGCCAGGATGCAGTTTGACTGCAGTTAATAATAAAATGTAACGAAGAGAGACTTTCATTCAAAAAATTCTCACATTGGATTCGGCCGTAGCTCTCATTGATGAATAGGATTGGAGAGGAGCTCTTGGTTTATATTGTGCCAGGAAGAAAATTGAATTTCCTCAGGAAACATAAAAGGAAATGCTGAGCACTTCAACTGCTGCTTATTTTTTTGAGGGAGCAGGAACTTTTGGTTTGTGGCATTGGAACTAGAACTGATACTTCCGTCAATGTGATTATGCTTAAAAGAAAAAGGATAATGTTAGTGTCTATGAATCGGTATACTTGGTATGAAAAAGAGGCATGGATTGTAGTTGGCTCACAAATAATTGCTTGGTAGGTGACAAGGATATGATTTGGCTACACTTCGTAGACTTTCTTCTTTTCAAAAACTCTCCCGCTATTCCAGTCATTCGGAACTTTTGTCGGTGAGTAGGAATCAGAGAGGAGCTCTTCATTCGTGATATACTGGGAGAAGGACTGAGTTTCTTCACGAATTAACACAGGCGGATCCAAAGAATTTGTTGACATTTATTCATCTATGGGAGTACGATCCTTTGGTTTGTGGTATTGGAACAGAAACCGCTGCATTCTTTGATATCGGTATACTTGTGGAACAGGGACAGATGTTAGTTATTTCAATTCGATACAGTAAGTACGTTAGAAATGCAAAGTTTATGATTGACTCACACCCATGCTGCTTGTTACTCATGTGATTGCTTCGTGGATTCAACAAATTTGAACACCCTGTCTACCATTATTGAATACACCTATATTGTGATATATTAAAAACTTCATTACGCTATCACTGCCGGTAACGATTACCGCTGATTCGACGAGCTTTCTCCTCGTAACCTTACAAGTAGTCAGCGAGCTGGCGAGTGAACACCTGACGTCGTTATTATCGATAGGGTAGAAACACGTGTTGCGCTGGTAGAGTTTTATCTACGATTATTTGTGTTCATTCACGAAACTGAGAGGGCTGTCAAAAGGACATGTGTTATACAACCCACATTCCAGCAATGACAAGCCCGCCACTTTTATGGTGCCTCTGCCATGTTAGACTTATCAACAGACGGCAGCGGACGACGGACATTTTTAAATTCCTCACGCAGCCAGGGCGGCGAACGGTAGCCAATGAGAGCACCGCTTTTCTAGCGCCCAATGAAAAGAAATCGCTAGGCGGTGGCGAACTCGGTAAGAAATGAGACAGGCTACACTGACGCGACCTGCTAGGCGGACGGGAACTACGACCTTTTTCCTACTTGACAGAAATATCGCGCGAGCCACGGCAATAACCACACCGCGGCTTTCCTTCTACACAATTTATGTTGGAATGGTTTTGGTTTCCAGATGACATATAGCTAGCGTACGACGACGACAACGGCGGTGCTTAATCGTGAAACCATGGAGGAATAGTATATGGAGGACCAGCTACGGTCATATCAGTGTCTCCGATCAGCGTCCGCGCTGCATAGTTCCGTAGTTGGCCGATAGTTCGCGCTCTCAACGGTATGGCGATAAATTTCCGTCGATTACACTGGCAGTAATACGGATTATAGTTGCTGGATGGAATAAATAACTGAATTTTGTTGTTCACACATGTCAAACGAATTAAACGTTTGTGGAATTGTGAATAAAAATGTATACAGAGTTTTATTCCCAGATTTTGGCATTTTCACAAGAGTAGGAATCTATGAAATCCTTGGGTGAAATCTGCGTAAAACCCGCACTATTTTGAATTTGTATACAATGTATATAGGTATAGGTATGAAATAAATGCGGTATACAATAAGTTTCATTTATTTAAACAAACCCATCATTTGTTTAACAATTCCTATCCTCATCACCTAAAGTAATTAACAGCAATTAATTAGTTTTACACAAATATATCTAGCACGCGAAGTGGTAAGTGTTGAAGATGCCGTATTGTTGTGTTCAATCATGTCGTTCGGGCTACTCGAATTACATGAAGAAACTGCGGGCAGAGAATCAGGAAACTCCACACTTTTTTAGAGCCCCGAATGAGGTACTTATAGCAAAAAGAAAATTATAACAAGCAGATTACAAAGCACATAGAAAATTCATAACTTTGATGCAATAAAATATTCATACAAGCTTTGTATACATACCCGGATTTGAATGAAGTAGAATTTTTGAAATACGCGGTAAACATATTTTCATTGATTTGGATAATCGTGCACCATATTTTGTTGTATTTACAATATTTCAATCACGAATTAGTGGAGTTTTTTTCAATATCGTATATTTGCTGTATTTACAATATTTCAATCACGAATTAGTGGGTTTTTCTTCAATATCATATTATAATGTTAACATCAACCTTACAAATTCTCTACTGGCCCAACTTCTCCATTCATTAAAAAATGTTAGTTCTTCCCATTTTTCACCTCTAATAAAGTGAAATTAAACATTCAAGTAATGCGAAATAGGAAATCACATAATATCAAATAAAAGATAGTAACACAATCTTGTTTGATCCTTCACTTGCAGAAGGTCTTACAGATATGGAGTATGAAAATTAAAAGAGGCGACAGACAATTGACAATGTCAGACCGTGTCTGTTCACACCATTTCCTACCCAGTGACGTTGACTTGTATTTTGAAACACGTCTGGTTGATGGTACTGTACAAAAGATTCCGAGAGACAGGGTAAAATTGAAAGATGGTGCAGTACCCTGCATCTTTGAAGGATATCCATCTTACTATAATAAAATATTGACTAAAAGAAGAGCTCCAATAGTGAGGGATATAAAGTCACCTAAAAAAAGTAAAAAGATACGATTAATTACAATAGATTCTGCTCCCCCCTCAAAAATAAATCCGCATGATTTGAACCAATCTGATGGCATTGACTTACCAGTTCAATTTAATGAGTTGCCAAACGAAAATCTTCAAGGACCTGTCCCTGAATCAGAATGTGAACTCGCAACTACACATCTAGTACCCGAAACAATCAATCTTTGGTCTTGTGACAAGATTGGGATGCTGAGACTCCCTGCTGGATGGGTTGTTTGTAATAGACCAGAAACGAGTGACGAAATTCTCATACATGTCAATGATGACATTCAAATAGATAAAAGTATTCGGTTTACAGTACTTGAAAATGTAGAAATTAGAATAAGGGGTGTCAGATATGAGGAAGAGGTTCCCTTGAAAATTGATACAGTGGATGTCGCCCAAACTGTCGTGAAAAATATTGATCAAATCCGAGTATGCTGTGGCACACAAAAAAGATTAAAGCCTTATAGTGCTTACTGTTCTGGATATGCGAAATTGAAGAGGTGTCAGGCGTGCTCTACTGAACGAGAAAGGATAAGGAAGAGAGAGGCGAGAGTTGACAAGCTTGAAGCTAGAGAACGTGAAAAAAAGAGAAAGACCTTGCTGAGATTAAAAAGCCTCAATAAATATAAAACCAGACTAATACTAAAGGTAAATAATACATTGTTACCTCGCTCTCTCCGTTATTAGTTGTGCTAGGCTATTTTAGTAGTGTGGAGATGAGTTACAAAGTCTTCATGTTTATTCAATTGGCTTTCTATGATTGTACATTTTTCTATTTTCTGGCTGGAATTAAAATTTGAAACTATATTTGGGCATGTCGAATCTTTACCGAGAAGCATCGGACTATTCCAGAATAGTCAAAGTCGCTTCTGCGGTATCTGACAGTTTGGGAAACATTGTCTGTACCGAGAAGCATCGGACTATTCCAGAATAGTCAAAGTCGCTTCTGCGGTATCTGACAGTTTGGGAAACATTGTCTGTACCGAGAAGCATCGGACTATTCCAGAATAGTCAAAGTCGCTTCTGCGGTATCTGACAGTTTGGGAAACATTGTCTGTACCGAGAAGCATCGGACTATTCCAGAATAGTCAAAGTCGCTACTGCGGTATCTGACAGTTTGGGAAACATTGTCTGTACCGAGAAGCATCGGACTATTCCAGAATAGTCAAAGTCGCTTCTGCGGTATCTGACAGTTTGGGAAACATTGTCTGTACCGAGAAGCATCGGACTATTCCAGAATAGTCAAAGTCGCTACTGCGGTATCTGACAGTTTGGGAAACATTGTCTGTACCGAGAAACATCGGACTATTCCAGAATAGTCAAAGTCGCTTCTGCGGTATCTGACAGTTTGAGAAACATTGTCTGTACCGAGAAGCATCGGACTATCCCGGAATAGTCAAGGTCGCTTCTGCGGTATCTGTCAGTTTGGGAAACATTGTCTGTACCGAGAAGCATCGGACTATTCCGGAATAGTCAAAGTCGCTTCTGCGGTATCTGACAGTTTGGGAAACATTGTCTGTACCGAGTAGCATCGGACTATTCCAGAATAGTCAAAGTCGCTTCTGCGGTATCTGACAGTTCCGGATCATCCAGCAACATTTTGACAAATTTTTCCATTCTTGATATCCAGCATCTATCCAAATCGCCATCTATTATAATAAAAGTAAATGATTTAGAATCATGCTGATAAATATACGCACTTATGGATAAATTATTTCAATTTCCTGGTTTCAAAAAGGTGAATCTACTGAAATCGAAGATTATTGAAGCAATGCTCAGGTGTGAAACAATCAAAAAAGAGAGTTTGTTAGAAGCTATCTCTCAGCTGCCTGAAACTCACCAAGAAGCTGTGAAGGCTTGTTTCGAAGCAGCCAAGAAGAAAGGAACGACTGGTAGACGGTACACAATGGAATGGGCCTATGAATGTCTCTTGATGCGGATCAAAAGCCCAAAGCTATATGAGCATATCAGAAGCCACAATATTTTGCCACTGCCTGCCAACTCGACTCTTTCCAACTATATTAAAAATATGGGAGGAGCTTTTGGTCTGCAGCCGCTTACATTTGAGCTTATAAAAAAAAAAATGGCAGATTCGGATGAAGCCAAAAGACATGGTGAGAAAAATAATAATATATGAGTAAAATAGGTATCTCAGAATAAGGTAAATCGGGGGCAAAAGTGAAATGTAAAACCCAGATAGATCAAATTTCCAGTGAAAAAATATGTAAAAAAAAGACTACACTTGTTTTAGATTGTACATTAAATTGGTTTTCCCGTACAGTGATCAACTATAAAAATTTTGTGCAAAGTTATTCGATTGAAAGAAGTGTCCCTGATCTAGTCCTACAATCTCAATCGCCCTAATTTTACGACTATGACGAATTTGAATCAAAGAATTATTCTCGTAGGTATGATCATGATAGATGAAATGAAACTCACCCCAGGAATGAACTTTGATAGTTCCACTCTGTCAGTCGAAGGGATACTTCAACTTGACGAAACCTAACCGGCAGACAAAACGAAATCCCTCGGCGATCATGCATTGGTCATCAGTTTCCAGCCTTTTCAAGGAAAATGGGTCCAAGCTATAGCAGCTTATTTAACAGAAGGAAATGCCACAGCCGAGACACTGACTCACCTCATAATCGAAGTCGTGCTCTTACTTGAACAGAGTGGGTTGCGGGTAGATGGTGTGGTTACTGATGGTGCCCAATGGAACCGCAGCATGTGGAAAAAATTCGGAGTTACCGAAAGCAATCCACACTGCAACCATCCGTCCGATTCTGAACGCCGACTATGGTTCCTGTCAGATTTTCCACACTTAATGAAGTGTATGAGAAATTGTTTCCTTAGGAAGAAGCTTATCGAGGTAACATAACACTAGACTCAATGAGTTTGAAGCTACTATTGTAGACGCGACAAGAAATCAAAAAAAATAATTCTCTAATTGAGGACTAACATATTGTAAGAGCAGAGAAGTACTATGATGGATAATCATGCAAACTGACAAATACATGTGAACCGTGTATGTCGTAGAGTTTATATTATTTGCATACTAAAATATTTTATGAATATTTTGTTGCGTCGCAAACAGTACAGAATGTTCTTTATTGTATGAAGGAATGACAACTTACCTTTGAAATATATTCAACCATACAGACATCAGAAGGTAATATTCGGCTGGATCACTGGAAAGCAGTAGTCGAGCAGGATTCTCTCAAAAAAGGTGGGCTCAAAGAATGTCCAAGGCTCACACAAGACCATCTCAACCCTGATCCTTGGCAAAAAATGAATGTGGCAATGGCTTGGCAGGTACTCACTTAAAACAAAAACGAAGCTTCTCTTCATCTTTTAATTCGTAAAGAAGGATTTTGAAACAGTGCATCCAGTATTCTGAAAAAAAAAAAAATCACAAACGTTGTTTTCATTACTCACCCATCAGTTTTGGAGCGGATCATCTGCTGCGGGTATGATTTCATACAAAATGCAGGGAGTCTATAAACTTCAGGACTGTGATATCTCGGCAGAATTTACAAAAAAAGTCAATGCTATGGCAGATGCCATGAACACCAACACGCCCCTTAATGCTCTACGACTCGATTCACCCGAAAGCAGGGTAAAGAATAATTTGTTAATTGAATGTAGAAAAAAGTATAAAAAATGCATTTCCGTAATTTACGTGAACTAAATCATTTTCTCTTTAATGAATCAGGTTATTGCGGATTTTCTCCAATATTTTAAAGACCTCAAAGCTTTTGCTAACTCTGAGTATAAACGGAGATTACAAGCTGCAGCATCTGCCCAAGCTGCATTTGTTGACACCCACTCTTCACAGAAAGTACCTAGCAAGAGACAGGCTTTAAAAGAATCTGCCAAGGAAAATCCCATATTTTCTGAGTCAACAGACTTTGGGCTTATTGTCACACTGACGGCAACACTTGAAATTGCACAATATTTAATTGAGAAGTGTGGTTTTAATTATCTGATGACAGCCAGACTAAATCAAGATGCTCTTGAGGTATACGCATTGACAGTGAATGTGCAATTCAGAACTCTAAAGTCATCTTACCATCTTCCAGCGATTCTTTGGACTTGTCAGGCAGTCATGTGGACCTAATACTCATCCGGAACCAAAAGTGTTCAGCCAGCTCTTCAGGCTGCTGTCCATGTATTCGCTGGTGAAGCCTGTAAAAGGAAGCAATATTACTGGTGGATCAATGCTCCAAACTCTTTTTAAATTGAAAGATTTTCAAACGAAAACGAGCCAAGAAAGAAAATATGAGCTTACTAGAAGACTAGATGAAATAGTCTCTAATGGTGGGTACCAACCGGGCACTATGTTTTTCACCACCACCCTGATTAATTAATTGGTCAATGGATGATGTCTTTTAATTATATGGTTATATGGCATCTCTTGTTTTCAGGCAATAATTTGGATCATATCTCTGAACTCATACATGAGGTAGATCATTCCTATCTGGATGAGTCAATTGATATGTTTGCCCTTAACTATGTTGGCGGCTTCACAGCAAGACACTGTCAAAAATTTAGTAAAGATTGCCAAGAGTGCCAGAACTGTTTGAAAAAACCAGCAGATCAACATGCCAAAAACGACAGTTTGATCACATTAAAAACGAAAAACTGGCTTACATATCCATCTGACCAGCTTATGCACCTGTTGAGAACCCTGGAAGACCAAATTCTACGGGCATACGGGCACAACGAACCACAGAACAACTTCTTGTTTTTGGTGTTAGATCGCCTCGAAGATGTCCCTGTAATACAGATCGGGTGTCAGATACATCGGACAGATTTGACTAAAGCGGTGATAAAGTTTTATCTGATCATGCGCATGCATTTCTTGTGCCGTCAGTGGAATAAGGAAGCACACCTACAGATGAAAAAAAAACAGAAAGGCCTCAGAAAACAGGCGCATTTAGTATAATCGACCCGATGATTTTGCAAGTTAATATTAATATTAGTTATTTCATCAATAATTATTTCAGGTATTACTTACCTGGTAAAATCGATCTCGCCGTTATTCTTTCGTATTTTAATCCGTAGAAGTTATTAGTTTTCACTATTCCTCCGTGGTTTCCACATTCAACGAACACGTGCTCTCTGCACGTGGTGAGCATGTCTTCCCCGATTAGGTTTGCCACGTTTTCTACTATATTTAATCGAGTTTAACTAATCTTATGTTTTTTTAATATCCATATTACATTACCGCAAATTATTAGGGACTTAGAAATACCGTTGAAACTGCGACCAATTTGGCAATACACAGTTGAATGAAATTTCTCCAGCTCAAGCACGCGTTTTTAGTATGGTAAACCGTTATAAACTATTCAAAACTATCGCTATACCGTTCGCGGCGCTAACTGCTGCCGGCAAGCTGAACTAAACTACCCGGACGCCACTTAGGACCCGAAATGAACAGCTGATGCAGGCAAGCTGGTCCTCCATATACTATTCCTCCATGGTGAAACGGGCCTACCGGTGATCAGAGATTATCATACCTCAGCTCTCCGACCACTAATGTTATTGAAATTACGCTTAAATGAACCCGCTACAGTGATTTACATCGCTAAAGTGCATCCAAATTTCCCGAAACGCTTATGATTTCGGAGATACTTGATAAAACAGTTGGTCCTACAGCGCTTTCTCGCTCCCCTAGCAGTAAAGATACTCGGTAGTCCGCCCGTTACTTTGAATGTACTTGGCGCGAGACTCTACCGAGTCTCTTGATTTGAGTCTTAGTGTTCGCGCGCTCTTCACCTTGCTACCGCCTTGACTCGTGCGGTGCGGTACGCCAACTCACCCGACCACCTTACTCTGGCCCAGCAACGGCCTGCTAATCCTCTGTTTGTCGATAAAATTGATCGAGTGATCGCCAATTTATCGATCTGAGAAGTGAGAAGTCGAGGATATCTTAATGGGATTTGATTCTAGATGAGATCATTCGGCGTATTTATGTCTGTTACGCAGAACTACGTGGAACAAGCGTCCTGCAATCAATTTCGTAAATACTTCGATTCTTAGCTCGAAAAAACACCAAGCCTATAGTCTTAGTTCTTTCCCAGAATCTAAAAGGAGAATCTACATTTTTTATTATCGACTTTTCTATGATATTTCTAAATCTTTAGATCTCAGAAATCCGAATCCGCAAGACAAATTGAGTTATCGATAAAATTGATCGAGTAGTCGCCAATTTATCGATCTAAGAAGTGAAAAATCAAGGATTTCTAGATGGGATTTGATTCTAGATGAGATTGATCGGCGTATTCGTGTTTGTTACGTAAAAAAATATGGTAAGAGCGTCCTGCAATCAATTTTGCGAATACTCCAATTTTTGGCTCAAAAAAAGAATAAGCCTATAGTCTTAGTTTGCTCTCAGAATCAAAGAGGCTAATCTACATTTTTTCGATCCACTTTTCTTTGATATCCTCATGCATTTTGGTCTCAAAAATCCGAATCTGCAAGCCAAATTAGGTTACCGATGAACTTGATCAAGTTATCGCCAATTTATCGATCTGAGAAGTAAAAAATCGAGGATATCTCGACGGGATTTGGCTTTGGATTAATTGATTCGACGTATTCGTGTTCGTTACGCAGAATGACGTAAAAAAAGCGTCCTACAATCAATTTCGCAAATACTTCGATTTTTGTCCCGAAAAAACACTAAGCCTATAGTATTGGTTTTTTCTCAGGATCTAAGAGGAGAATTTACGATTTTTGTTTTTCGACTTTTCTATTATATTCCTATGTATTTTGATTACAGGAATCCGAATCCGCAAGCCAAATTGAGTTATCAATCAAATTGATCGAGTTATCCCCAATTTATCGATCTGAAGAGTGGAAAATTAGGGATATCTCGATGGAATTTGATTCTAGAATAATTCAATCGGCGTATTCATGTTTGACGCGCGAAACTCCATTTGAATAGAGTCCTGCAATCAATTTCGCAAATACTTCGATTTTTGGCTCGAAAAAACACCAAGCCTATAGTCTTAGTTTTTTTTCAGGATCTAGGAGGAGAATCTACATCATTCTTGATCGACCTTTGTATGTCATTTTTACGCAATTCGATCTCAGGAATCCGAATCTGCGAGTCGAATTGAGTTACCGATGAAATTGGTCGAGTGATCGGCAATTTATCGACTTTTCCGAAATATTCCTATGCATTTTCATCGCAGGAACCCGAATCCCCAAGACAAATTGAGTTATCGATAAAATTGATCGAGTAATCGCCAATTTTCCGATCTAAAAAGTGAAAAATCGAAGATATCTCGATGGATTTGATTTTAGCCTATTTCAATCGGGGTATTAAAAATCGTTTCGCGAAACCACGTAGGAAAAGCGTCCTGTAATCAATTTTGCGAATACTTCGATTTTTGGCCCGAAAAAACACCAAGCCTATGGTCTCAGTTCTCTCAGGATCTGAGAAAAGAATCTTCATTTTTTTCCATTCACTTTTTCGTGATATTTTCATATATATGATTCTCAGGAATCCGAATCCGCAAGACAAATTGAGTTATCGATAAAATGGTCGAGTTATCGCCAATTTATCGATCTAAAAAGTCAAAAATCAAGGATATCTCGATGGGATTCGATTTTAGATCAGATCGATCGGCGTATTCATGTTCGTCACGCGGAACAACGTAGAAAAAGCGTCCTGCAATCAATTCCGCGAATAACCCGCTTCCGGCTCAAAGAAACACTAAGTAAGCCTATAGTCTTAGTTCTTTCTCAGGATCTGAGAGAAAAATCTCCATTTTTTTTCATCTACTTTCTCATGATATTTCCATATAGTTTGATCTCAGGAATCCGAATCCGCAAGACAAATTGAGTTATCGATAAAATTGATCGAGTTATCGCCAATTTATCGATCTAAAAAGTCAAAAAACAAGGATATCTCGATGGGATTTGATTTTAGATCCGATCAATCGGCGTATTCATGTTCGTTACGCAAAACGACGTCAGAAAAGCGTCCCGCAATGCGAATATTCCGGTTTCGGCTCGAAGAAACACTAAGCTGATAGTCTTACTTCTTTCTCAGGATCTGAGAGAAGAATCTCCATTTTTTTTCATTCACTTTCTCATGATATTTCCATGTATTTTGATCTCAGGAATCCGAATCCGCAAGACAAATTGAGTTATCGATAAAATTGATTGAGTTATCGCCAATTTATCGATCTGAAAAGTCAAATATCAAGGATATCTCATTGGGCTTTGATTCTAGATTAATTCAATCGGCGTATTTATTTTCGTCACGCAGAACTACGTGAGAAAAGCGTTCTGCAATCGATTTCGCGAATTCTTCGATTTTTGGCTCGAAAAAACACCAAACCTATAGCCTTAGTTATTTCTCAGAATCTGAAAGGAAAATCCACATTTTTCATCATTGACTTTTTTATGATATTCGTATGCAATTCGATTTTTGAAATCCGAATCCGCAAGCCGAATTGAGCTACCGATAAAATTGATCGAGTTATCGCCAATTTATCGATCTAAAAAGTAAAAAATTTAGGATATTTCGATGGGATTTGATTCTCAAATCATTCGATTGGTTTATTCGTGTTCGTTAGTCAAAACTACGTAGGAAAAGCGTTCTGCAACTAATTTCGCAAATACTTCGATTTTTGGTTCGAACAAATACCAAGCCTACAGCCTCAGTTTTTTCTCAGAATCTGGATTCATAATTTACAATCATTTTTCGTGATTTTTTTACGGTATTCCTATCTTTCTGGATCTCAGGAATTTAAATTTAAAGTTCGAATTATTCATCTATAAAATTGAATAAGTGCTCGCTAATTCATCGCTCTGAAATAATGGAAGAACAAAAGGCCAAAATACTTGACTGATTAACAGAATTTTATATTCTTATACTCATGAATAATATTTCCGATCTCGGAATAGTTTTATGCTCGTTTGAATTGAAGCGGCGACATCAACAGCGACAGCGCTGGCAGCGCGCAGATCCTGAAGGAGAAAGAGACCGCGATAAAGGGCGAGAGCGTCAGTTTGCGGCGTTGCGACTGCAGGGTGAGATCAGTTCGTAATTGCCATTGCGCTACGGTTTTATTTTCATTCAAGTTGGTCCGATCGCGTTTTTACCGAATAAGAAATAAAATCTTTTTCTTCTTTCGGGCGAAGCTAATGTCACTTCTACGCAGAATTTTTATAGAATTCGAATAATTATTGAAATTGTTGGTGGGGAAAAATAAGATTTCTTTGCCAGGACTACAACGATTAATCATTCACAAATGCATTCCTTATGTTTCAAATTGAAAGGGTAGGTGTTCAATTTTGGGCTAGAAAAATATCTTTTGTCGTTGGAATTCCGAATAACTATACCTGATTGATTATGCATTTATAAATTCCTTTATTCGTATACTATTTCAACAGTATTCTGATTGATTTCGGAATAGTTCTGAGTGTGTTTGAACACTATAAATTCTCTGATCTATCAAATTCAGGGAGTTATCGTTAGGATTTTGGTCTGACAATTAGAATATTCATCGTTGTTATTCATTAAGCAGGTTTATCGATACATCTTAGGTCCAATTTTACACTTTTACTTGTTTCTTTACATAAAATTTTTTTATTCCAGATTTTCAATTGACGGACATGAAATTCGTCTAGTTCTTCGAAGTATACCTTCAACTCTTGATTCCTATATAGGTATGTAAAACTATTTTTGAGTGATCGTTTACATGCTATGGAATGAAGAGAGGTGTATATAATTTGCATTGGTTATGTCAAGATGCATGAAGAAAACTTCTTGCAATTGATTTCGGTTTTTTTTATAGAGTTTGGAACAGTACATAAATGTATTTTGATCTCAGGAATCCGAATTTATTATTTATTTAAAAGTGGAAAATCCAGGATTTATTAGTAGCCTAATTTTATTTAGGCATTCGTGTTTTCTACGCGAAAATACAAGAGAAAAGCGTCGTGAAATTAATTTTACAAATACTTTACTCTTTATCTGAGAAAAACATCAAGCCTTTAGCCTTTGATTCGTTCCAAAATTCGGGATAAAGATCTAGAATTTTTTTTATAGAGTTCTCCTTAGTATTTTCATGGATTTTGATCTTAGGAATCTAAATCCTCATTTCAGATAACATTACCAATTGATGAAGTTCCATATTCTTATACTTATTGATAATATCCTTGATTACGGACTACTTTTATGTGTGTTCAAACACTGTAGTTATTCCATCTATGGAATTAGGGAAGTTATTGGCGGGATTTTGGTCTGACAATAAGAATATTCATCGTTGTTATTTTATGAACAAATTTATTGATATATTTTAGGTTTAATTCTACAATTTCACTTTATTTCTTACATAATATTTTTATTTTTCAGATTTGTAACTCACGGACATGGAAGTTGCCTAGTTCTTGGCAGTATTTGTTTAATTCTTATCTACGTGGTGTTGCAGTTATATGGCATCGGACAATTCGTTTACAGGTATACAATAATTATACATGGGTTTTTGTTTATACGTTATAAAATGAGTATCAGTTAATATAATATACACTTGCTCAAAATCTACATTCGTATATTCAAAATCATATGTTTTATACATATTAACAATACTACATTATCTTATGTATATCATTGTTAATGTTTTCTCTAAATGTCTTTGGTATTTGCAGATATTCTTGGGTCGGAGATGGCTGTCATGATGCAACTTCCTGCTGCTGTTTCCGTTCCTGCCCTCTGGGCATCGGGGGAACCCGGACTCTCCCTATCCCCCTGGGAGAGTCCACCGGGTCTACGCCGGGGGTTTCCCCTGGGATAGCGCGGCCTCCCACCGCCTCCGGAGTCCCAGGGGATGTAGTCCCTGGGGGCGTAGGTCTCCATAGCTGAGACTTGCGTTTCCAGGGCCTACACTCTTCGGGGACCAAAGTCCCTGGGGAATTGTCTCCGGGGATACGGCAGTCCCAGCCGTATCTCCAGAGGCAATTATTCCGGGATTGGTCTCCGAAGAAATCCGGGAAAAGGAGGCCTCAAGCGGACGGTCGTCTTCGTGATTTTTCTAGAGATCAAAAAACAGAGCGTCCGCTTGAGGCCTCCTTTTCCCGGATTTCTTCGGAGACCAGTCCCTGGGTAATTGCCTCTGGAGATACGGCTGGGACTGCCGTATCCCCGGAGACAATTCCCCAGGGACTTTGGTCCCCGAAGAGTGTAGGCCCTGGAAACGCAAGTCTCAGCTATGGAGACCTACGCCCCCAGGGACTACATCCCCTGGGACTCCGGAGGCGGTGGGAGGCCGCGCTATCCCAGGGGAAACCCACGGCGTTCACCCGGTGGACTCTCCCAGGGGGATAGGGAGAGTCCGGGTTCCCCCGGTGCCCAGAGGGCAGGAACAACGATGTGGTGATGGCGATGGTGATGGTGATGTGTTCTGTAATGCAGACAGACAGTTAGTGAAATAATTAATGTGAAGTAATTAATGTGTGACTTATGATATGATTTATTGTATAACTCATTGTACAACTCAATGTATGACTTATTGTATGACTCATTGTATGACGATTGAATTATAATAAATGTGTAACAATATATTAATGATGTGTATTATTGGTGTGTTGGATAAATAATATTATGGGGATGCATCAAAGTTACAAAGTTATACTGAGTAATGTGACTTTGTTGAAATGATGCTGAAGATTTTTTTGAAGGAGATGCAATTCATATTTTTGGGACTCCTGATCAAGGATTTTATTGGGCGCTCTTGAAGGAAAAAAATCAATAAAGTCATACCTCTGCAAAAGAAGAAGTTGTACGTCTCATGTGTTGCAGATCCATCTCGACCGGGTCAGGATGAAAAAGACGATGTTCCGAGGGGGATATCGATGCTCATTTACTAGAAAAGAACAAAATTGATTTACAATTTGCTAATCGATAATATTCATATCATGTTTGTATTCATGCATCGGATTAATGAATCTTTCCTTATTCTACTAGCAAAAGAAATCAAGTGAATTATTGTCAAATCATCCCAAGAAATCAGGAGAAATTTTTTAAAAGCTGGTCAAGTGTATTTTCCGAGGGGTGTATCACTGGGGAGATATGATGTACACAAGGTAGGTAATGCGTGGGAGATTTTGTAAAATTTTGGGAGATATTGGGAGATGTCAGCAAATTTCGAGAACATTTGGAAATCAATACGCATGCGCAAGCCCACACGACAACAATTTCCAATCATTATTTTAGCGTCATGGTCGGCATCATCAGTTTTCGAGTGAATTGTATCGAAATGTCGACTGACGAAGAAGATTTTTCTTCGAAAATCGAAGGTAAATTAAACGTAGAATTCAAAAATTCTATAGTTTGTGATTTTCCATGAGAACGAAAATCAGTTCAAAATTTTCAAGGAAAAGCAGTGCACCAAATTTAAATACAATCGCCCCACAAAAGTAGCGACAGAGTAAGGAGTCGGCAATTACCGGGTAAGACCGATGATTGCCGATCAAATGGATAACCAAAAGCCTTTCCCTTTTCCTCCTGAACCGTCGTGATGACCACACACACTTTAAGATAAGGTCAACTATTATACATATTTCTATCGTAACCGACGTTGGTACGCCAGGGGGATTGATTGCGAGTTCATTTGAGAATTTTATTTATTGATTTATCCTTCTATATGTCGTTGTGGTGATCAACTCATACACGTTCTATTTATACATTGTTTTTTTGATTTATACTTTGTCTTTTTACTGTCTCGTCGATTATAATTCATGATCCATACTCCTCGGTATGATTTTGGTGGCGTCTCATTAGTTATTTACCCAATTATTATTTGTACTTCAGGAGGACCGAACAAACTATGACATATTGTACGTAATGAGCGCCCCGGTAAACTTTAACTGAATAAAGACGAAGATGAGACACACAAGTAGCGGATTCCATTCAATGATAAGTCAAAAATTTAATATAACAACACAAATGGCGCCCGAACAAAAGAGAATAGAATAAGAAATCTGACTAATGTAAATGCTCAGTATTTATACATATAATATTTTAGTTCAATAAATTTAGAAACCTCTATACATTAAGAAAAAACGATATTCAAAAATAGACATACATATATATAGACAAATAGATAGCATTTTAATCTAAGTTAATGTTCACCAGGTCAAAAAACGACGCGACTAAGAAACCCAGCTTGATTGCAAAAGAACGTATCGTCACGGGTGTAACTAAAAGAAAAACAAAATTGTCACAAGACAAAGAGGAGGAGGTACAAAATTTGAAAGAACAACTGGAGGGCATGAATAAAAAGATACGAGAACTAACTGCCCATATGAAAAGGACACTCTCAACGGATCACACAAGTAATGCATTCGAAAATAGACCAATACAGATTTTAAGTAACAACTTTGCTATTGACGTTAAGGTTCCAATTTTTCAAGAAGAAAAAGATGATAACCAATTTGATTTTTTACGAAACATTAAAGAATATTTTAAACTCAAACTTGTCCCCGACGATTTAAAATTATCCATTAGCGAAACTGCGTTGGAGGGGCGTGCTAAAATATGGTTTGAAAATTCGAGACATCAATTCCCAAATTTCGAGGGTTTTGAAAGGGAATTGAAAACTCAATTTTTTTCAATAGACCAACAAATCAAATTAAGGCGAAAGTGGAGCAATAGCGAATATACTTATCAGGATGGTGCGCCTCGAACATATTTTTTGAAAAAATCTACCGAGGCAAAAGAAATAATGAAACATGCAGGAGAGTGGGAGATAAACTCAATTATTGTTAGTCAGTTACCAAATCACGTAAGACAATAATTAGCGGGAATTAAAGAAGCGGAAAATATATTACAAACATTATCAGATTTAGATTTAATACAAGAAGAAATAGAATTAGAAAAGAACAACAGCCAACACAACTCTCAAAATTTATATAATGTACGGCAAATAAACGCGAAATATCACTCAAATCAGTATGTGAACCAACAAACAAGGTCAAACTATAATGATAGAAGAAATCAAAACAACAACACAAATTTCGTAATGCCAAACACATCAATACCACCATCTAACTTTTATCCATATCAGAACGTAAACACGCATTATTACAATCAACCACAGAATCAAAATTTAAACTAGTAACCGACTCGTTGAATAAAGATTCGTCATCGGGTTCGGATTTTATAGATTTTGCAAAGGATCTTGAGATAGGTATATTGAATGGAGAAAGACATGATGGAGAACCCAGCAATAAGCACGCCAACAGTCCATTTATTTTGTGCAAAATATTTGAAAAAGAAATTACCGCGTGTATAGATACCGGGAGTCAGGTGACATGTATTTCACAACATCTATATGAACAGTTAAAAGATCAACACAGTATACATGAACTTCCAGTATCAAGTTTGAAAATTTTGGGAGCAATAGGAAAAAAACAAACCAATATAACCAAACACATATTTGTCAATCTTCGTATAGAGAATAACGATATAGAAACAATTATGATAGTAATTCCATGTATGAATTTAGATATCATCCTGGGAACAGACTGGTTGAGTGAAAATAAAGTAGACATTAGTTACAAAAGACAAAAAATTAGTATAAAAAACAGAGACCTGGGACCAAAACATGTGTCTTTCGACGGAGTTTTTATGAAAAAATTATGCACTAGCAATGAAAGTGTAGAACGCCTAAATAATTTACAAAAAATCGAAATAAACGTTGTAGAAGATGAACATAATTTGATAGGTATAAGTGATGTTGAAAATGAATCTAAAAATCTTAATGAAAATGCAAAAACAAACACAAAACATACGTATGAATTAATTGGTGTTGAAGAAATGAATCATAGTTCTTGTGAGAACCTCATTGACGTAAACAATGTTGAAAATGATGAAAAATTAATAATGAATATTCTTGATGATGGTAATGTAAATGTAGAAGTAAACCAACCAAATATCACACTTTCTCATGAACCAATACAGAATAAAACTGGAAATTATTCGATAAGAAGTCAAGGGGGGAAAAATATCGAAAATCATAACGAAGATCATAATTTTTTCATCGAAGCTCACTCAACCGTGTAGAAGCTTACGACCATAAATGACACCCAGAAATCGGCTTTATTTGCGATATTATATATGAACACCGTAAAGTCTTTTCGGAATCAGCAACACGCACTAATTTATATACGTATAAAATCAAGTTAAATACGGAAAAACCATTTGTTCGGAAAACATATCCAGTACCTTTGTAATGTACTGACCCTAAATATTTCATTGTATTTTATTTTGAGTAAAATATGTTTCTTACCTGCGTCTCCCACCCATCGAATCCTATACCCTAAGCTTGACCATAAACAGACCCTATCAAGAGACTCGGTAGAGTCTCGCGCCAAGTACATTCAAAAAAACGGGCGCACTACCGAGTATCTTTACTGAGACGGGAGCTCAGAAGCGGAGTGGGGACTCACGTTTTATCAAATAACTCTCATACTGATAATATTACAGCAAATGTGAAATCACTTTTGTTATATAAATCGGGGACGAGCTTTCATTCAAGCCTAATTTCAATAACATGGGTAATCGAAGAGCTGAGATACGATGATCTCTGATCACCGGCAGGCTCGTTTCATCAGTTTCGTCACCGTCGTCATCAACATGTTTCAAGAATCAGAAACCATTCCAATATAAAATGTATAGAAGGGAAGCAGCGTCATTGCCGTGGCTCGCGCTATATTCCTATCAAGCAATGAAAATCCCGCTCGCCTGGCAGGTGGCGTCAGCGTACTGGGACGATAAACGTCTCATCTCTTACCGAGTTCGCCACTACACAGCGATTCCTTTTCATTGACCTGTAGAAACGCAGCGCTCTCATAGGCTTACCGTTCACCTCGCTGGCTAGGGATTGAAAAATGTCTGCCGTTCGCCGGCGAGGCTATCATGACGGCGGCAACGTAAAAGTGGTAGCGTCGTAATTGCTGCAACGTGGATTGTACGTAACATCCCCCTGTGACAGCCCCCTCAGTTTGGAGGTAAACATAAATAATCGTGGATAACACCGCGAACAGCGCAACACGGTTTTTATACCGTATCGCTTATTAAGACGTCCAGGATTCACTCGCCAGCTCGCTGACTACTTTTGAGGTTAGAATGAGACAGCTCGTCGAATAATCGGTAATCGTTATCGGCAGCGATTGCGTAATGAAGTTTCCAAGGTATCACAATGTATATGCATAGGGTGTTTAAGTTTGTCGAATCGGCGAAGCAATCACGTGAGTATCAAAAAGCATGGGTGTGAGACGATCACAAGCTTTGCATTTCTAACGTACCCACTGTATTGAATCAGAACAACCGATATCTTCTCCCGTCTCTCAAGTACATTGGTATCAAAAAATAGACCAGCTTCCATTCCAGTGACACAAATCAAGGGTTCCTATTCCCACAGGCAAACCAACGTCAAATGGTCCAACACTACCACCTGGATTTCCCAAAAGGATGCTTTCCCTCCTGGCATGCCACAAACTTGAGAGCTCCTTCCCAATCCTACACGGTTCTGAGAGCTGTAAAAGAATCAGGTGGAAAAAGACTCGTCAACGTAGAGGTCTCCCGCTGATGCTTTTCGTCGTAACAAGTTGCAGTCTGCGAGACCCAGCCTATTTTCCCTGTAGTTTTTCGTAAGTCAACCATAATTTATGCCTCTCTGACGTACCTGCTGTACTGTATCACCACAACTAACACCTTCCTTCTCACCTCAAGCCTACCGATATCCAAGAATGCAACTGTTTCCATTGCATTTCGACAAACCAAAGAATCCCACTCCCATGGGTGTACGGACATTCACAAATTGTTCGAATCTACCTTGGAAATTCATGAAAGAAGTCACTTCTCCTGGAACGTCACGAACGACAAGCTCCTCTCCAGCCCTACCCGCTGACAAAAGTTCAAACAGACTGTAACGGCGGAAGACTTTGCAGACCGAAGAAAGTCTACGACCAATAAGGTTTGGCGTTAGTTACAGTCAAATTAAATCCGGGCCATGCACTCGGGAGGTGTCGGTCAGCCAACTATGACCTTCGCCCCCCATTGGTACTTGCCGCATCGATTTGTCACAACTACCAAGTAAACTTTTCCTACCGGCACATCAATGTCAAAGAATGCAGCATTTTAGCTAGCAAGTGTTATTGAGTCAACCGGATCACTACCTCTTTTCCTTATAGTCTCTATCATAACTAACACCTTCCTCTTTCCTAGTAGCATACTGATATTGAAGGATTCATCACAACCTGTTCCATTGCTACAGTCCAAGAGCCCCTTCCCAGAGTCCACCTTCAACAAATTGACGCCGAAAAATCTGGAGCTTTCATCGACGTCACCTGAAAGAAACCAGTCTCTCTCCAGGCACATCACTAACGAAAAAATCCTTTCCAAACGCGATTCCACCCGGGGATGAGAGCTGTAGCGAATCAAAAGGTGAACGACTTTTCTAAACGTAAATTTTTTTCGGATTAATCTTGCTAAAACGCCACCAGCCCAACGATTTCTTGTGATTCAATTACGATGTTTATTATCACTCCCTCAACCTGCTGTACGAATTCATACCGACTAACTCCATCCTCTCTCCTATAAGCATACTGATGATGGAAGAATTGACTCCCGTTCCGATACCAGCAAACCAAGAGTTCCTGCACCCTCAAACAAAGTGACGATGAAAAATTCGGAGGTTTCTCCCATGTTACCCGAAAGAAGATGGTCTTTTTTTATGGCATTTCACAAAACACGAGCTCCTCTACAAACGTGAGCGCGAATCTCATTGTAAGCTCCGGCCGAACGAAATGGTGGAAGATTTTTATAATCTCAGATTCATCACGGATGGCTGCTGTCTTGTTGTTACTTATAAGGAGACACCACGAACTCGCCCTCACCGATAGTACTTATATTCATAGGATGTGGAGGGCATGACAAGTATGTCAACATATCTAAACAAGAAAACGCAACCCGCAATCATTGTCGAGGAAATTGCGTTTGAAAATCTACAATGTGGTTATATACTCAGTATGTTGAACGACGTGGAAATAGCCGCTAGTCGAGCGGGTAAGCACTGCATTGTAACAGCTGTTTTTGTAGTCACCTCAGATTGAGGCAAGTTATAAGTACTATATTAATTAATGTATCCTTGTAGGGCCGCACCTGAATACTCGCTCATGTCAGTGAAAAGTTGATGGCATCACTTTTGTCATAGCTAGGTTACCGCTACAGAAGTGCATAGTCACTAAAGGTTTTTCCTTCTGTAGTACAGAATTCGATTCGATACCAACAAGAACACGTACCTCAATACTGATAAAAACATGAACGGATAAGCATCACAAGAATACTTGCCTTACGTACGAGTCAATAATAACTGATAAGGCAACGTTCAACTCCAATTACAACCTATTTTCATAATTCATTCATACATGAAGAATGATTACAACAAAGAGCTGCATCAAGCTATCTGATAATCCACACCTAAAACAGCCAGAAGAGAGGCATGATAAACAAATGAAAAATAACAGCCCCTGTCTTTGAAGCGCCCATGTTGAGACCTAATGTTTATGTACCCACCCACTGACTCACCTTCGATGGTTTGGCCGGTTGAAACAGCTGCGGTGCCTGCAGAGAAATTGTCATACATGTGTCTCGTTGGACCTGCTTATCATGCAGAGAAGTTTGTGTGGACATATACTTTCAGGCTACCACGAATCCAGCGAAAAAATGAAACCTATTGGGATAGTTAGCTACGCAGTTCGCAACGATATATCATTACTTGATGCTTATTCTGTCAGTGCAAAGCAAACGCAGAGTCTATCGATAGTCGATTTGAGTTTCTTCAAGTCCTGTGATGAGCGACGACAATCACAGCTAAGGAATAGTCCTGAAAAACGAAGGAAGAAAAGAAGAAAAAGGATGAAGCAATGTTCACCAGGGTCAGAACATTATCATCAATAGTTTCATAGAATATTTTTTCTTTATTGAAAACGAATTACTGTCATCAAGAGATTGGCTGTCTTACAATGTTGTGTTGAGACTTCACTTTGCAAAACTCCTCTGCCGATTCATCTCTGAAGCCACCGGAGAAGGCTGCACAGCCTACACTGTAATGTCATTCCACTGATTGTAATTTGCCAGCTCATTAGGGAATAGCAAATCTAACGCGGAATCTGTTGACTTGAGTCCGCCCTGTAATAATAATAATAATAACAATAAAAATAAACATCTAATAATAGTAAAAATAATATGAATTGCGACGCTAGGTTTTTTACCCCGGGCGGGTTTTACCCAGGAAACCTGCACGTGCCTTCGGCGCGACCTGGTCCAAACGAGAAACTGAATGCAAAACGGGGACGAAAGAAAATGTTGGGCGCCAGACGCGTTATCGCGTCACTTACCGTATTATTAACCAAATCTTACTAAATGACCAATCCAGGTCCGACGGAGTGGCTGGCTAGGCACAGGCTGTTCCACAGCAGAATAAATGGTAGAGTGGCGTGGATCGACAACAACAATTCGGGCACAAACAAAAGAACGGGAAAGCAGTAAACAAATTCGTAATTAACCGAACTGTATTTGTACAAAAGCATCAACCAGAAATACAGTCGGACGGTGAACAATAAGCGGGATTAACTAAATTATAATTCTCCAAACGGTAGCGGAAGATTATTTGCACGGTAGTGGCGGAATTATAATTACGGTAGTCGGGAGCGATAGTTTACTGATGCACCTTACGAATTGATAGCGATTTCAGACAGTAATTACGAACGGCAGACGTACGGTTTTACACGGAGCTGGAGCGCCTCCGTGGCTACTCTGCGTTACCGCAGCAGGTGGATTTTTAAACGGTACGGGACGATATGACGTAATTGCAGAACCCGAATATTACCAATAACAGATTACAATCGAAATAACCTGCAGAACAACCAGATATCACCAAGGCTCACTTAACGAATTACTTAATTACTTATGTACGGGATTTACACACTTAAGCCTCGTGCAGCAAATGCACGGGAGAACCGGTAGAAGACCGCTAAATATTCAAACATTAATTGTCCCAAACGGACGAAACTTAATTAGCCACGAGGCTGGCCGGGAGAAATGACAGAATTGCCGAACTTAACAAACTATCAAACGGAACAAGCGTAATGCGATGGGGCTATACCCTGCACCGACTTATTAACAAACTTGAACAAATTACTGGACTGACCCAAACGTAATGCGGTGGGGCCGTACCCTGCACCGACTTATTCACAAAAGAGTGAACCAATTATCAAAATACTTAGGCCAATTCTCAAATCCCACTTGGCGACGTCGTGACTTTTTACAGAAGGTGGAAAACCTTACCTCACTGAAGGAGTTCGGCACCCACGGATTTTACTGACTCTAATAACTTTCTTTAACAATACTTTACTTTAACTTAAACTGGAGCTAAGGGGCGGACGGGAGTGAATCTAAATTACTGAAACGATAGCGGTAGGTGGCAAAAAGCGGTAGGTGAAACGAGAGTAAGGACGGGTCGGGAATCTAAGCGGAAACGGTAGGTTCTAACAAAATCGCCTTATCAGTACAACGGTTCTGCGTAGAGTAGGACGAGTTGAGCTCCGGATTCCTCGATCTTCGTTCTCAGAAATCGTCCCGGATTGGCGTAGCTCCCTCTCCTAATTGCCTCATAGGTGTAGGGCGCAATTCTTCCGATGACAATAGAATTTTGGCTATTCGGCGCCTCTCCTCTCCTCTGACGTCACCACCCACGCTTCCTCGCTGGCTGCGCTTGCTGTTAGGTACTGTCCGGCGGGCTGCCTGCTGTTGGAGAGCCATCCAAGGCTGCGTCGACTCAGGCACTTGGAGTCTTCGTCGTCGAGGGCGATAGCCTGGTCCCAATATCGCCTCTGGAGTCGGAGTGTAGTCCTGGGCTCACCTGTGCTTCGGCTCCTACACGCTCTCCTAGGCAGGCCGTCACCCCGGGAGGTTTCCAAGGGTTACCCGGTGACGGGACACAGCTCCGGAACGGGAGATATTTATTCTGGTCTGGCTCCAGGCCAGTAAGTTACGGGACGGGAGGTGACACTACTCGGTCCATGCCACCCTATACGCCGTCTCCGTAGCATCCAGTCGTCGATAGCAAGCGTCTTACGCACCGATCTTCTAGCGGGAGATCGCGGACAGGTCGTCCTTCGGTCCTGTACGCCGGTAGAGATTCGGGAGGTCGGGAGGCGGTAGATGATAGCAATACTATCCCCAGCTGAGGGTCCTGTTGCTCACTGGGGGGTCCTCGTATCGGTAGTTGGCGGTACGGATGACGTCAGCGTCTGATTCCTTGAGGAGAGGGCCCGGGAGATGGTCATAGGCCCTTCGTTGTCCAACTCGTCGGTAGCTCACTCGGTTACATAGGAGGATATTCGAAAAACACATATAATTAGCGGGACATACTGAATATCTCTTATCTCAATTTGGCCTTGGTGTATCTCTGTGGTGTTCTGCGTTTTATAATACAGTTTTACTGAAAACGGGAGGGATTTTCGGTAGATTTGGGTGCCGTAGTAACGGGGCTGAGAACGCCACGTTACAGAATATTATTATGATTATACAACAAATGTAGCTTACCCTATACAAAAAGTGAAGATGAATGTAGAAGAGCCCAACACAACCCACAATAGAAGAAAACAATGCCGTTGAAGAAACGACGCTTTCTACGTCATTTTCAAACAGTTTCTCGACACAGGGTCTGACAACAATCCTTAATAAAATTCCATTGTTCAAACTGTTTGCGGAATTTTCGTAATTTTCCGAAAGCGTCAAATGTAGATGACAGCGTTCACACCATAGCGGAGCGCGGGAGTACGAAACGATTTTGTTCGAAATTGTTAGTGACAACACTGCACTGACAATGAGCGCGAATTCCCTATTCCCTGACCAATGACAAGTGGTCGATTGCAGGCACAGTTAGGAATTAGATCCCGCTCTATCGGAATTCAATATATCATGGTTCACTCAACGACAGATTAATTTCGTAGCTGAGGTTGCAGCGTGCACTTCTAGATTACGTTGTTTTTGATAAATTTCAAATAAATTTCAGAGTTAGAGTCGTGGTAGTACAACCCACAAGCTATAAATTGTAACAAGTGCATCTGTATTAGTGAGGGATCAGCTTCGCTAGGTCGCGTGGGTATTAATTAATAATTAGGTGTGTTAGGATAGATAGGTTAGTTAGGTTAGGACGTCTTCTATCTCCAGAAATCTCACGATTTCCCCAAAGGCTGCTCTGAGCGCCATAATCTGCTGCTTACGCAATCAGATTAGTTGTTGCTTTGCATACAACACTACTGCTTTATGCAGATAATTTGCTGCTTTACGCGCAATACCAAGAGATAGAGGACTTTAAACTAATAGAACGATTAGCTAACTTGCAATCATGATCAGTACGCAGATACCAGTTGTTAATGACAGGTTATTTAATGTCATCCAATCTGGTGAATGGCTATATGATGATCATATAGATCATTTCTCATTGCTTATGAAAAAATTTACAGAATATGCACCGCAGGAGACATGGCGGGTACAGATGCCAGATACGATAGAACCTGTTTCGCCTACCGTCAAACACGTGCAAATATTGCACAGTGGTACGCACGGAGGGCAACACTGGGTTTGTAGTTACTATGATACAAAATCGATATTCATATACGATTCTTTGAATTCAAAGGTGCTTCACAAGGACCACGAAACATATTTGAGGGCGTTGTTTCCCTTCTATAACTTTTCCCAGAATCCTGTACAATTTCCTACAGTTCAGCGACAGCCTAATGGGTCTGATTGTGGAGTATTTGCGATTGCATTTGCTATTTCGCTTATAAATGGGAAAAAACCTGACCAGGTAACGTATCATGCAAGCCTCATGCGGGCACATTTATTGAAACTATTTAAACATAATGTAATCCAACAGTTTCCATGCGTGGATGAAATAAATAGCGCTTCTGCAGTGAAAGACATTTCTTCTCCAAAATCTCGAATGCATCGTGAAAGAATAAATAATGAAAATTCACCCACACAAATCAAAAGGCATCGCACCTCAACTCCTAATCCATTCACAAATGAGGTTAGGCAAAATAAAAACCTGCGGAAAACTTCGCAGAATGGCGCATAACAAGGACGGGCTGAAGTTTCAAAGCAATCAGCAAAAGTAGTCGACAAACGAACTGTATCGGTGACTATTCTTCCCGTTTGTAATCGTGATGACGATCATGTAGTTCGTGATAAGACTTGTCCAACAACACAAGTTTCTTCTGTTAATAAAAATAGGGAGAAGATATCACTTGAAAATCGAAAGAGCGCGTCTCGCCCTACACCGTATTTGGATGCTACGTCCAAAGACATAATAACTTCAGGTGGGTGGTTGACTGACCTGCACATGGATCATTTCAGTCATATTGTCAAAAAATGTTCGTCATATTTACCCCAAGAAACGTGGAGAGTTCAAATGCCGGACACAATTAAACCGGTTTCATCGAACAAAAAACATGTGCAAATACTGCATTGCGGTAATACAGGATCAGACGGGCACTGGGTGTGCAGTTATTTTGACGGTAAATCACTTTACATATACGATTCATTAAACAGGAAGACTCTTCACGAGCACCATGAGACGTACTTGAGGAAACTGTTTCCCTTTTATCAGTTTCAGAGCAAACGTATCCAATTCCCTCAGGTCCAACAGCAATGTAATGGATACGACTGTGGAGTCTTTGCTATCGCATTCGCGATATCGCTCATTAAAGGTCAAAACCCAACACTAAAAACTTACGATGTTTCTCAGATGCGAACACATCTGCTAAAAATATTCGAAAGCAACGTTATAGAAAACTTTCCATGCATCAACAGAAAAACGATCACTGCGTCGGAAAATACTGTATCCTCTCGAAAGCGTCAGGCACCTGGCGAAGATGTCGGGGGACAATGTTTAGTACCAAGTAAAAAACGAACTTTGTTTGATAGCTGCCATGTGCATAACGAAAAGCAACGGGCTCGACGGCGAGAACTTTATGTTTTAAATGTCATGAAGCGAAGAGCTCGGCAGCGAGAACTTTATCTCTTGGATAAAGAAAGACGGCTTGACAAAAAAAGGGACAGATATCTGTCCGACATTCATATGCAAAGAACTCAAAAACGAAAACGTTATTTGTCCAGTATAGAAAAAGAACGTAAACGGCTTCGTGAGCGGTATGCTTCCCAAATAGAGAAAGAACGCACGCGACGGCAAGCCAATTATTTACGTCGTCGCCGACTGCAGATGCAATATAATAAATTTTATTACATACGAACTAAGAAGAATGATAACGTGAGGCAAAAGATAAATGCCGCTGGCAGAATCCTCACAAAATATCGACTTATCCGGGCGGCAAACTCCATGGCAGTGATGCTATCCAAACAGAAATATGTAGCAAAGATGTTACCAAAAATGAGTGATCAATGCAAGACTGAGAGCAGATTAAAAGCAGAATCCATAGTAAAATGGTGTCTCCATGAGAGAGAACGTAACATCATCATGTTAAAAAAACAATTACTTACCGTTAAGAAGCAGGCTCAAATATTGTCAACAAAAGCTGCCGAATGTGCCGATCACAGTATCGAGGATAAGCTAAGAGCTCTATGTGGTCCATCCAAACATATTGCTTCGGGTGAACCCTATTATGCAGAAGCTGCATACAAGAGTGTTCAATCGTCAGATCCAATCATAATCAACCGAATGGGGGAAGCAGTAAACATTTTACCATTAGTTGATGCAACCAAAAAATCAAAAAGCAACAAAAAAAATTGGCTTTGCGGTAACACGTGTAAAACCAGAGATATATATCAACTGACTAAGTATGTTAGTTCTCTGCAAATCATATCGACGTGCACGTTGAAAAATTTTCATAAATTCATGATGCGGTTGGACTGTACCGTTAAACACATAGCCTTCAAGTTAGGTCATTCACAAGTGTGTTACATGGATGACGCTGTCTGCAAATCAATCTTCCTACCTGTCCAGTTATTAGCACCACATTTCCCTTCGGTGCGATACATACAGCGGTCAGTATACAAATCAGTGAACTGTTTTGAGAAAATACTTACCATAGACAAAGCTCTAGATGACGGTGACGTATCAAAACTGGAAGAAACCGCAGAATGCGCACAACACAAAGCAAATACTATCGCAAGTAAGGTCGCACAAGAATTGGATCTCAACGAAGAAAATATAATATCCAAGTATCCGATTGCGTTTAAAACATTAACAAAGCGATCTATGGATACTCCGCGGTACGTTTGTGTATCCTGCGAAAAACTTTGTTTCCAAAGAGAAGTTACGAACGTACAGAAATTCCGGAAGCCTATGACCAGTCTATTATGGGCAGAATTGATGCAACACGTCGCAGACCAAGGTAACGATTGCGATTATGTCTGCAATTACTGTCTCCCAAAGCTTCGTCAAGATATCATGCCACCGAAGTGCGTATTGAACAAACTCGCTACCGAGTCGGTACCTGAAGTTATATCGTGCTTAAACGACTACGAGCGAATTTTGATTCAAAGAGCCAAGGCGTTTCAAACAATTCAAAGGATGGGCACCATCGCAAAAAAAAATTTGCCCCATAGAGAGATGATGCAAAAAGTTAAGGGCAGAACGTTCCATTTGCCTCTACCCCTCGAAGAGACTCTGAAAAAAGTATGTCATCCAACGGATCCGATCAATCTGGACCACGAATTTTATATCCTAGTCCGCGGCATCCCGACAAAATCAAAATTGGTATGGGAGCAATTAGTCGATGTTAATAAAGTATGGGCAGCATTAGTCTGGCTCAAAAAAAATAACTCGCAATATTCAAAAATAAAGCTGCCAGCATCAGCCGACCTTTTGCTCGCTCATATAAAAGACGTTGAATATCAAGTACAAAATAAACAAGATACAGCAATAGTTCATGATCACGAAGATGATGATCCAGCACGACATGAGACATGCGATAAAGTAGAATCTGACGTACGTGCAGCATTATTAACTCAGGCTTCGGCATCAGATGCGCTGTATGAACAGATGACTATATATCCGATGTATGAAAAAAAGGAAAACGAAACGGCGACAAATCTCTACCAAATGTTGAAAATTCACGACGTGCCATTGGATAGCCGTGAAAAAGCACTAGATTTACAATGCTTTCCGCACTTGTATCCGCACGGTTGCAACGGGCAACACGAAGATAGACCCAAACGTCTTACTCATTTCGAATTCATCAAATCGAGACTTATGTCAAAGCATCCACAATTCAGAACCGATCAGCAGTATTTGTTTTACCTGTTGAACGATGCTAACAACAGACAATTGAGCGGTGGTATTTATTATAAACTAAATATCATTAATCCAAGAGAGCGATTCACCGCAGCAAGTTATTTAAGCAAACTTTCCAAGGAAGAATTGGAAGGAAATTTAAATGCTATATTTGCAAGACTACGCAATACAGAGCAATATTGGAGCCGTCCCAGAAATGACGTATCGTGTATGATTTATAATTATGGACCGGCGACATGGTTCCTCACACTGAGTCCGAGTGAATGGCTGTGGACAGATATGACAGAATATTTACGCGAAGTAGGAGGACCCTCCGTTGCAAAGATGTCACCTAGCCACTTGGTGGCAGCTGATCCAGTATCCACATCCAGGTTTATCGACAATAAGTTCAAGGCTATGCTTGATTTCATATGTTCTCCGGATAATCCCATTGGGGAAGTGACGCATTTCTTCTGGAGGCGAGAATACCAGAGTCGCGGAACTCAACATTTCCATTTAATGATTTGGATTAAGGATGCTCCGATTCTAGGGACATCTTCTAATGAAGAAGTAGCGACTTTCATTCTTAAATATGCTACTTGCAGAATGCCATCTAAAGATGTTTCACCAAATTTGTATCGCCGTGTTAACACACATCAACGGCATACCCATAACTCTTATTGCTTGCGAAGTAAAGTAAAGAAAAATGGCAGATCTGGAAAAGTCTGCCGTTTTGGGTTTTCTCGGCCGATTACGAATAATTTCGTTATGCGAGAAGTGGCCATTTCTATCGCCGGTAGGCGGACGCTCAAGTCAAGAAGCAGATTGTACGACCTGCCTCGCTCCGAAAAGGAAGCCAATCTTAACGATTACAACCCAGCAATTCTGACGGCCTGAGAAGGGAACATGGATATTCAGTTCATTGGAGAAAAGTCTACACTCCTAAATCGGTATGTCACAAAATACGTTGCTAAACCCGAAAAAAGTAATTCAGACACGACTTTCGAAGATATAAACTCTACGAAAACTCTGTGTAGTCGTTTATGGAATTTCGGCTTACGCATGTTGAATCATAGAGAATGTGGAGCTCCTGAAGCCGCAGATACTTTATTGGGAATCCCCTTATACGGTACAGATTCGGAGACTACTATCAGGTGGATTGACGTGAACATGATCAGAAATAGAAAAGTGAAATCACGTAAGGAAATTGAAGCTTTGGAGGCCGATTCCACTGAAATATTTTGCGATTCGTTAGTCGATACCCATTATCCCGCACGACCAGAGGAATTGGAAGCTACAAACCTATACGATTTCGTACAATGGTACGACATAACAAAGGTCGAGCCTACAGGTAAAGATGTAGAATATTATACGATGGGCAAATCGCTGTACGTAAAAAAACGTAAGCGTCCATGCCTCGTAAATCACTACAAAAATAACGTTAATATTCAACCCGAACGTTATTTCTATGCTTTGCTGCTACTCTTCCAACCATGGAGAGATGTGGATGAACTCCGGAACGATTGCGATACTTACGGCGAGTCATTTCAGTCAATGCAATCAGAACTTGCACAAGCAATGGAATATCACGAACGCATGACCGAAATACAAAAAGGTATGGAATATGCGAAGGAAATGATTGAAAAACAAATCGCAGATAATGCGAGAGACAATGACAATTCACAAAATAGCGATACTGTACCACTCGGCTGCGTACCTATCGAGGCTGAAGGTGCGATGAAGGAATTCAAAGACGCTGCTGAGAAAGTCAACACCGTAGACGTTTCAGAAATGATAAACAGGCTAAACACGGATCAGAAAAGAGTTTTTGATCAGGTTATCGAAGCGGTGAGATCCAATCAAATCCTACGACTATTCGTCAGTGGAGAGGGTGGAACTGGTAAAAGTTTTCTTATAGAAACTATCAAATGTTGGATTAAGCAGCATCCCCCCAAAAGGCACCTACGGTGCAAAAAAGTTCGCCAAGTACATTAAATGTTCAAAAAATTCATTGTTAATAAGAAAAAAAGGATACAAATCAATTATTGTGCCAAGTACGTGTAACTTTGCATCATGTAAGAATATACAATTGGAAAGTGAATCAATGAGAATTAATTCGAAGAATCAAAAAGAATCAAAAAAATAACTTAAATGAAATATAGAAAAAAACATTCAAAAAAATAAATTGGAGTACGTGGTTCTTGGCGGGCTAATGTTTCATCGCCACACGAAAATTCTGGATTTTCTTTCCGAAAAAGCCCGCCAAGTCCCACTACCTCCAATTTATTTTTTTGAATGTTTTTTTCTATATTTCATTTAAGTTATTTTTTTGATTCTTTTTGATTCTTCGAATTAATTCTCATTGATTCACTTTCCAATTGTATATTCTTACATGATGCAAAGCTACACGTACTTGGCACAATAATTGATTTGTATCCTTTTTTTCTTATTAACAATGAATTTTTTGAACATTTAATGTACTTGGCGAACTTTTTTGCACCGTAGGTGCCTTTTGGGGGGATATTTATTTGCCAAAGATTACGAGTTTCCAGTCGGCGAAGTACTGAACTTTCGTCCGAGCAGAGAGTCATGATGTACAGATATTTTCATGTCAGTGCGTACATACATATCGGCTCATCTTCCCCTTAAAAATAAATATATCCTTTCTTTATATTTGTATATTACGTTCATATAAACTAAAATCAATCATTTTCCTCCTGCTTGGAATCTGTTTGGAATTCTGAGCAAACTTTTACTTCTCAACCCAGTGCTAGGGTTTTCTCTAGATCTAACATTATCAGTTTCTGAAACACCTCTGGATTTTTTCTCAAGTTGAGAATCGCTCACAATTCTTTTTCGCAAAAATTTAGTATTTCGACGGAGAATTTGTCCATCTTTCGGTTTGATCCAATAACATCTGGGAGTTGTATGTTTTTTTATGACAATCGCCGGTTCCCATTTATTTTCTTCATATACATATACCATTTCATCCTGGCCGAACGTTACATGTTTTCTGTTCGCAGTTTTATCATAGTGCAATTTTCTTTTTTGCTGATTCTTTCATAGTTTTTCTCTGATGTCATATTGTATTTTTGGTCTCAAAAATGTTCTTATAATAGAAATGGAGGTTCGAGTTTGTCGACTCATTAAAATTCGTGCCGGAGATACTTCGAGTCCTGTGAGTGGAGCGTTTCTGTAATTGATTAAGTCTTTATACCAATCACCTTTTTTTTCGTAACATTTTTTCAACATATTTTTTGCAATATCTACAGCTTTTTCTGCTAGTCTATTTGACTGACAATGAGGATAATTTGGACTCGTCGTGACGATTTCGAACTCCCAATCTTTCGCAAAGTTTTTAAACTCAAATGAATTGAAAGGCATGTTATCAGCAATGAGTTTCTCTGGAATACCATGAGTGGAGAATATTTCTTTCAATTTGAGTATCAATTCTTCAGAATTTTTCCGTTTTGATTCTCTTACATTAAAACATTTCGATAAGTAATCAATAACTACTAAGAAACTTCTGCCTTTCAATTCAAATACATCGCACGCTACATTTTGGTATCGTCCTTTCGGAATTTCATGTGGTAACAAAGGTTCTCTTTTATTTCTACGACTATATTTTGTACATATTTCACATCGTTTTATTTTTTCCTCAATGTCGCTATTCATTCTTGGCCAGTATACTAACTGTCGTGCTCTTGTTTTCATTTTGTTTGTTTCGATATGACCTTCGTGTAATTTCTCCAGAGTTTTATTTCTCAAGGAATTCGGTATCGCAATTTTATGGATATTAAAGACAATTTCGTCATTCACGCATAAATCATGACGGATTTTCCAGTATTGTATCAACTCGTTAGGTAAATTGATTTTATGTTCTGGCCATTGTGTTTTACAAAATTGTTTTACTTGACTCAAAATTTGATCTTTATCCGTTCCATTTTTTAATTCATTTCTCTAGTCATCAGAGATCGCAATTATACTCTGTACATTTCCTTCCAAATTAATTATATTTTTCGCCTCTTTCGGCATAAATGATCGTGAAAGTGTGTCAGCTATGTACATGTGTTTTCCAGGAACGTATACAAAATTGCATGGATATCGTAACAGATTTAGTCTCATTCTTTGCAAGCGAGGTGATGCAATTTTCACAATTTCTTTTTTTACTAGTGACACCGAAGGTTTGTGATCTGTTGATACCGTTATAACTTTTCCATACCCAAATTTACCATATTTTTCAAGCGCATATAATGATGCAATAAATTCTTTCTCGATTTGAGCGTAGTTTTTCCCGAAATCACTGAAACTTTTAGAGCTGTAAGCGACAGGTTTATTATTTTGTAATAAGCAACAACCTACGCCATCTTTCGATGCATCTGCTTGAATTGTTATTTCTTTATTTTCATCGAACGGTTGTAATGCAGGTGGTCGGATAAGAGTATTTTTTATGTTTTCTAGTTCATCATCATGTGTTTTTGTCCACATCCAAACAGAGTTTTTCTTTAGTAGTTCCCTCATATTACTAGTTTTATCTGATAAGTTTGGAATAAATTCTCGAATGTAATTAATCATTCCTAGAATTCTTTGCAGTTCTTCTTTATTATTTGGAGCTTTTATATTTTTAATAGCTTTTATTCTATCATCATCAATTTCTTTACCTTTTTCCGAAAATTTCAATCCCAAGAATTTTGCATTGGTTTCCTTATATTGTAACTTTTTGAAATTAAATTTGACGCCCTTTTCTCTTGCTCTTTCCATTAAATTTTTTAGATTTTCGTCATGTTCCTTTTCCGTTTTACCCTTTACGATAAAATCGTCTACATAGATAGTTACGCCCGGAAGATCTCCGAAATTCTTTTCATTTGTTTCTTGAAAAATTTCAGCTGAGCAATTTAATCCAAACGGCAGAACATTGAATTTATAACATCCTAATGGAGAAGAAAAAACACGTGCTTCGCTAGATTTTTCATCTATTTTTATTTGCCAAAATCCCTGACTTAAATCTAATACTGAATAATATTTATTCCTAGCAAGTCTGGTTAAAATTTCATTTATCGAAGGGATTTCATAATATGGTCTTTGTATTGCATTATTTAATTCCTTTGGGTCCAGGCAAATTCGAAGACTGCCATCTGTTTTTTCTTTTATTTCTAAATTGCTAACCCAAGAAGATGGTTTATCGACTTTCGTTATTCTGTTATTTTTCTCAAGTTTTCCAAAATGCAATCTTAATTTTCTTTTTAATGCAGCTGGTAATCTACGAGGTGGTTTCGCCACTGGTTTTGCTTAAGGATTTATATTTATACTGACAATCCCCGAAAATGTTCCATTACCTTTGAAAACATCTTTGTACATGTTATAAAATTTTATTTTCTCTATTTCGATTTCATTGTTTTTTATTTATTTCATCGGTACGCTTTATTATTCCCAATTTTTCTCCAGTTTCTAATCCGATCAGCGGAATTTCATTTTTCTTTATTATTAGAAAAAATGCATTCACTTTTTTTTCTTTATATTGACATTCAAGCGAAGTTTGTCTATTGACATTCATTATTGAGCCACCATATGCTCTAATTTTCACATTCGATTTTACCCATGATTTTTCTAAGTTGAGTTTGTTGAAAAGTTTTTCAGAAATCGTATTTACTTCAGAACCAGAATTAATTTTGAAAGATATTTCACTATTTTGAATATTCATTCTTTCTAGCCCAACTTTGTTATTAATATTTGAACATACGTCTTTGATTTCATGTAAAGTCAGAGTGTCAATACAGAAGCTATCTTCGCTATCATATTGTTGCGTAATTGTATCGGTATTTACCTTAGTTCTACACATCTTCGCATAATGGTTATACTTCGAACAGGCTGTACATTGTTTACCATGAGCCGGACACTTACGATTTTCATGCCATGTACCGCATTTCTTACACTTGAACTTGGTCTGCCTTCGTGCCGTATGCTCCGTAGCTGATTCTCTTGTCCTTGACGCTGAACAATGTGTTGATTTTTGGTTACTCTGAGTAGTTTCTTCTTTTCCAAATTTCTTATTCTTTCCATAGAATTTTTCATTCAAAACATTTACATACTTGATTTGTTGGTTTTGTATTTTCTCCATTTGTTCTTTACTGGCTTCACTTGCTTTTATATTTTGGATGAGATCACTTAGACTTATATTCTTCATTTTTAAAATTACTTGTTGCAACTTATTATCAGCCATTGTTCTGATAATATTATCTCGAATCATTGAGTCCTCCAAATTTCCATATTTACAAGTCTTTACCAACTTTTTCAAATCTGCGACGTAGTGATCAATAGTTTCGCCCTCCATTCGTATGCGGTTGTAAAAAACAAATCTTTCGAACGTCTCGTTCACTTCTGGTTTCGTATATTCTTCTAATTTTGCAATAATATTTTGGGGATCTTTCAATCCTTCATGAGTCAATCCAAAAATATCCACTAATTCAACTGCCTCGTTTCCAATCAAATTCAGTAACACTGCTGCTTGCACCGCTTTTGAACTATCATTTTTTCCCGATGCTATCATGAACAGCTCGTACTGTCTTTCGAACTTTTTCCAATTTTCTGGAACGTCTCCTTGCAATATAAATGGATCTGGCTTATTTAAATTTTCCATTGTTGGTTTTCTTTCTACTTTCGCTGTTATTATTGTGCCGGATTTTAGGATATTTTCGTCATCCATTCAGCCAATTCCACCAGTATTATATTTTATGCCTCTTGCTTCTTATTTTAAACTAATCGACTGCGCCAAGTGTCGGTGGTTGTACGTCAGGAATGTAGAAGAGACTGGTCGAAGGGTATAGCCGTATTTTGAATACAATATATTTATTTGCCAAAGATTACGGGTTTCCAGTCGGCGAAGTACTGAACTTTCGTCCGAGCAGAGAGTCATGATGTACAGATATTTACATGTCAGTGCGTACATACATATCGGCTCAATAACAGTGAAAAATGAAAATCACTTCGTATTTTATCTCATATATAAGGAAAATCATTGGGATAAAAGCACATACGAAGATATATTTACGGTATTGCACACTTTGAAAGAAATAATCATAAACGAAAAAATCTCCTCGCTCAGTTTACCACGAATAGGAACAGGATTCGATCGACTGAATTGGGAAAAAACCAGATCGATGCTACGGTACATCTTCAAGGAATCAAACATCCACGTAGAAATATATTTCGATACCATTACCGTACCAAATCCAGATCAGATCGAGCAAATTCTCACCGAATATCACTGTGCACCCATAGCAGGTCACTCAGGATTTCACAGAACTTACCAAAGAATAAAACGAAATTATAGATGGAAAACAATGAAACAGGACATAGCCAAATTTATTAAAACTTGCGAATCGTGCCAAGCTAACAAATTAGTGCGTAAAAAAAATCACAAACCTACGCAAATCACTTCTACATCCTCAAAACCTTTCGAGAGAATATTCCTAGATATTGTAGGACCCTTAACACTAAC
>OZ021701.1:16374200-16527359 GCA_963978495.1 Athalia circularis | reverse complement strand
AAGTAAATTTCAAACGCTCGTAACTTTCTGAAAAATGCACTTAGCTGAACGAAACTGGAACCAAATTAAGGCTCAAACCTTCTACTTGCAGTTACGCCGAATCAAAAAAATCTAAATATGTACCTATTTTTTTCCAGGGCAGAGCTTCAAAGCGATCGACACGCGAATTCACTTTTTGAGAAAACCTTCAAACTAACGCATCAAGATTCGACTCCAAATTATCAGATTTTTATCAGCTTCAAAATGCTGTCATTTCTCCTGTTACCCTTCATTTTTGTACACGGAGCCAGGCCGGTTTTATCCACTCACAATGTAATGTAATAATTCACTGGCCAATCAATATTGAAATTAAACGAATTTACGCATAACCTCTCTTCCGAACTGTCAGAAAAGTTTTAAATCGTCCGACTGACAGATACACGAGAATGTCAATGCGCCGATTCCACGTCATCATAACATTTGACAAGAAAGGGATTCAAAACTTACCATGTGATTTCTCCCTGCGAATTATTGCGTCGTTTTTCACTGCTGCAAAATCCAATGGGGGTACACCGTATAATTTCCGGACACACTTCTCTCTTGGCTACTTTATCCGTCAACTTTTGCTATCGATAGTCTCCGTGAGCTAAGTAAACCAGAGGCTAATATCAACTGAATCGATTTTAGACGAGGCGCAATACTTCAATATTACTCTCTCTCTCTCTCTCTCGCTCACCTTTCTCTATCTCTCTGCATCGCCGCTCCGAGGATGTCGTGGTACCGCAGATGTCGTTACTGCCGATGTCGCAGCTCCTTTTACCTTTTCAGAATATGAATAATATCGTGTAATAAGGAACTGCAGTTATTTTGAAGGCCACCGTAGAGGTTTACATATATGATTGAATCTCACGTTATCAGGATCTTCTGAGCAACGTTCTTTCATTACCGTATCATCGTAAATGAATTATTTATGAACACAATGAACCGTGTCATGCATCGGATTGTGTCATACGTACCAGTTGCACATGGTTGTGAACACTTGTTAATCGAGCTATGAGCTGCGGAGTACGAGGCATGTCACAGATGTATTCTAATCTACGTCCAGAGTCATCGTATAGATCCTCGAGATTTTCTCAAATTTTCCTTCTAATCTATTTCTTCGAATTTCACTTACTCAAGAATAATGAATAACCACATAGTCGTACGGTTTATTCACTAAACTTTCTTCATTTTTCTTTCGTTCAATCTGTGTACTCGTTTTTTTTTTGTTCTCTTGTTGATATTTACAATGATTTTCTATTAATTTAAAGTATAATTTTATTATTCTTTCGTATCATACGAGAGTTGAAGGATACAAGTATGTGTAGCTATAATACACGTGTTACGTTAGTGTCACATGATATTACTTATAATGTTAGTTTTTTGGTTTTTTTGTTTCGTTTGTTCAATTTTTGAACAGTCGCGTAGCTTTAGAAAATTTACGAAAAACCGATGTAGCTGCATACTTTGTTGAGATTTATCTCGATTTTCATATTCATATACAACCAATGGAAATTGTGGACAGTAATAATTTGGTACGGCAATTTTCAAGCCGGGTGATTACTCAGAATGAAATATACTGTTCAAAAAAAGTTTTTTCGTACGCTCAAAGAAATGCTGGAAAGATTGATAGAGAGAAACAAACGATCTCACCGAGATCGACATCTTCTCTTCAAACCTGGGATGCTCTAAATTTGCATTGTTTCATTCCAAACAATTCAAACACAATATTTCTCTTTACTCAATTTACATACAATATTTTACAAATAGTTTTTCATCAATTTTTGTAAACGTGCGTGTGATAATACGGTTAAAATGGTTTTACGATTGAAAAAAAATTATTATTCGTTTATTGTGAAATGAAAAACTGCTCGAATTCTATGGAAAAATGTGAGATTGTCGACTAATTGCAAATAGTTCAATTTTTGGCTCGAAGAAACATCAAGCCTAAAGTCTTAGTTTTTTCTCAGAATCTGAAAGAAGAATCTACATTTTTTTTTATCGACTTTTCTATGATATTCCTGAGTACTTTGATCACAGAAATCCAAATCCGCAAGCCAAATTGAGTTATCGATAATATTGATCGAGTTATCGCCAATTTTTCGTGGGAAAAAGTGAAAAATCCGAGCAAAGATATCTCGATGGGATTTATTCCTGACTTACAATTAGTTTAGACGACGTATTCGTGTTCATTACGTCAAGCGATACAAACGATTCGAAAATTCTTTTTTTCATTTCTTTCATTTTCCGTTTTGAGTAATTCATTTATAAATGATCCATTATTGATTAAATTAAATTTTTTGATGAATAATGGATGGCATTGCGATCAATATCTGCTCCATCGTAGCAATTCTTTAGAGGGTCAATTACGGAACGTTTCATTCAATATTCGATCGGAGCATTTCGTATGTAGATCCTCGTTTTCTGAGGCAACGGCAGTATGGCTACTGCAACAGGAGCGACGACATCACCAGCGACGCCAGCGACGTCGGTACATCAGTGCGCATATCCTTGGAGAAAAGAGAGAAAGAAAAAGTAAGAGAGAGAAAGACAAACGTGTTGTGGCTACAGGCAGGGATTAGTTCGCAGTTGTTTGACCGAATAAGAAAGAAAAATCTGCCGAATCTTTTATATAGTTAGTTAGATAGAATCTTTTATACAGTTTTATTTGTTAATTTCATAGTTTCCAGTTTTGTTTGAATAATAGCTCGCGAAGAAGTTTTCAGTTTAATCTAAATATTTTGAATAAGTGCTACATAATCAGCAGTGGAATTTTGGGCGAAGGTGAATCATGTGACATGCACGCAGAATTGTTGTAGATTTAACTGAATTGTTGGAATATTGAGTAGAAAAAGTTAAGATCCATTCGCTAAGACGAGAACCTTTGATTATTCACGATTTGTATTCCTTGTATTTTGAATTGAAGAAGTAGGTGACATGATTTTAGACTGAGAAAATATCTTTTGTCGTTGAAATCCTGAACAAGTACACTGAATTGATTATACAATCATGAACTCCTGTCTTCTTGTACTTAATGATTGATATTCTAATTTATTGAGGAATGGTTCCGAGCGTGTTTCAAAACTGTGTATGCTTTTATCTATCGCATTGAGAAAGTTATTGTCGGGATCTCGTTGTAAGAATGAGCTTATTCGTTATTTCATGAACGAATTTGTTGATATATGAGAAGCCCAGTTTCACAGTTTGATTTTATTTCCTACATATTATTGCCGTATGTCAGACTCATGATTGACGGACATCGAAGTTGAATCGTTCCACGAAGTACCGTTCAACTTTCAACTACGTTGCAGCGAGAGTTACAGAGCGTCGGACGAATCGTATACAGGTAGGAAATAATATAGAGGGATGATAGTTTATTGCATGTTATAGAATGAGTGGCAGTTTATATCATTTGCATTGCTCATGTAAAGGTGTATGAAAAAAAAGTCTTGCAATAAGACTCCAGAAAGTTAAAAAACAAGAATATCTCGGTGGGATTTGATTCTAAATTAATTCAATCGGCGTATTCAGGTTCGTTACGCAAAACGACGTAGAAAAAGCGTCCTATAATCAATTTCGCAAATACTCCGATTTTTAGCTCGAAAAAACACCAAGCCTATAGTCTTAGTTCTCTCAGGATCTGAGAAAAGAATCTTCATTTTTTTCCATTCACTTTCTCGTGATATTTTCATGTATTTTAATCTCAGAAATCCGAATCCGCAAGACAAATTGAGTTATCGATAAAATGGTCGAGTTATCGCCGATTTATCGATCTAAAAAGTAAAAAATCGAGGATATCTCGATGGGCTTTGATTCGAGATCATATCAATCGGCGTATTCATGTTCGTTACGCAAAACTACGTAGAAAAAGCGTCCTGCAATCAATTTCGCGAATGACCCGCTTTTGGCTTAAAGAAACACTGAGCCTATAGTCTTAGTTCTTTCTCAGGATCTGAAAGAAGAATCTCCATTTTTTTTCATTCACTTTCTCATGATATCTTTTTGTATTTTAATCTCAGGATTCCGAATCCGCAAGACAAATTGAGTTATCGATGAAATTGATCGAGTAATCGCCAATTTTCCAATCTAAAAAGTGAAAAATCGAGGATATCGCGATGGGATTTTATTCTAGGATAATTCAATAACGGATTCGTGTTCGATACGCAAAACTACGTCAGAAAAGCGTCCTGCAATCAATTTCGCGAATACTCCGCTTTTGGCTCAGAAAAACACTAAGCCTATAGTCTTAGTCTTTTCTCAGGATCCAATAAAAAAATCTACATTTTTCTTCATCGTTTTTTTTGTGATGTTCCTGTGTATTTCCATCTCAGGAACCTGAATCCGTGAGCCAAATGGAGTTATCGATAAAATTGATCGAGTTATCGCCAATTCATCGATCTAAAAAGTGAAAAATCAAGGATTTCTCGATGGGAATTGATTTAAGCTCATTTCAATCGGCGTATTTATGTTCGTTACGCGAAACCACGTAGAAAAAGCGTCCTGTAAACAATCTCGCAAATACTCCGATTTTTGGCTCGAAAAAACACCAAGCCTATAGTCTTAGTTCTTTCTCAGGATCTGAGAGAAGAATCTCCATTTTTTTTCATTCACTTTCTCATGATATCTTTCTGTATTTTGATCTCAGGATTCCGAATCCGCAACGCAAGTTGAGTTATCGATAAAATTGATCGAGTTATCGCCAATTTATAGATCTAAGAAGTGAAAAATCGAGGATATCTCGATGGATTTGATTTTAGCTCATTTCAATCGGCGTATTCAAGTTCGTTTCGCGAAACCACGTAGGAAAAGCGTCCTGTAATCAATTTTGCAAATACTTCGATTTTTGGCTGAAAAAAACACCAAGCCTATAGTCTTAGTTCTCTCGGGATCTGAGAAAAAAATCTTAATTTTTCTATTGTAGGGAACGCAAAATGTGTCGAAGGGTTTGATACATATCCCAGAGGTGTCAGCCTGGACATCGATATTATTAGAAAATCGGGCAATAGAAATGAGAGTAGGGAGTCGTCGCTGAGTGCGTGGTGCGAGAGTAACGAGCTGAGTGTTTTAAGTTACTGATTGTGAAACGACCCTGAAAAGTTAACCTGTTACTAGACCCACGCAATTTTTGTCAATAAATCCTTTTTTTACACATCAAAACTACCCTTTAAATTAATTTTATCTACATCTGGGGGCTCAACCGGGATGGTAACAGGAGTCGCGTGGCGCGGCGTGACTTGGCAAATGTGACCGAATTTTCGGCTGTGAAAGTGCTAGCGCGTGAAAAGTGATTTTGTGGTGCAGACCTTTGGAAGTGCGACGAACTATATTCTGAACTGTGTTTTAATTGAGTGGGCACAAAAGCCTTGTGTACAGTGACGAATGTGACCGGATTCTGGTGCTGAGAGAAAACGTGGAGAATAAAGATGGCTGAAGCAAGCGCTTGTAAATTGGCGGACCTGAAGGAGAAATTAAGATCAGAAGGACTTCCAACAGCTGGTTCAAAAACAGAGTTGATCAACAGATTGATGGAATGGGATCCTACGGGAGCATGGATTCAGGAAATTCACCAGCACTCTCGTGGCAATCTCTCGGCATTTGAAACACAACATGGCGGAATTCAGCGTAATGAAGACGATGATCAACAGGGATTACCATCAGCACAACAGAAGATGGTCAAACTATACAAAAGAGAGAAAGAGCTGGCTGAGAGGGAGTTAGCAATCACACGACGAGAATTAGAGATTGCTCAAAAGGAATTAGACATACAGTGCTGTCAGAATACCCAAAGGATAGTGCGGGAAGAGTCCGCTAATAATGCTGATAACGGTGCGACAGAACATCCAACAATAAGTCAACCGACTTTGCCGCGTATAGGAGCAACGATGATCGCCGACTTGTTAGCACCTTTTGATGGTAACTCAGCAAGCTATGAGACGTGCGAAAGACAGTTGCAACTCCTAAAATCGACGTATCATCTAGACGATGACGTAGCTAAAGTAGTTGTGGGAATGCGTCTAAAAGGTAAAGCGCAAGAGTGGCTACATTCTAAACCTGAGCTCATCAGCGGAACGCTGAGAAAATTACTAGATGAGATGAAAAATATGTTCCAACATAACCAGAGTAAGATGACCTGTCGTAAAAGCTTTGAGAGTCGCGTGTGGAGGAAGGGTGAGACATTTAGAGAATACGTGCACGAGAAGACTATTTTAGGTAATCGTGTACCAATTTCCGACGACGAAGTCCTTGAATACGTAGTGGGAGGTATAAGCGACGAGGGGCTGCGAGATCAAGCGCGTATCCAACAGTTTACCTCTGTGAAGGATCTGACGAAAGCATTTGAAAGAATCGTTCTAAAACCTAGAGGTCCAGCGCATGGTGGTAATTTCACGAGGAATGATGCATCTGGTGGAGTCTCAAAAAGAACAGAACAAACGGACAAGTTAGGTGGAAAAGACAATCGAGTTTTAGGTTCAGTGAAACGTTGTTACAATTGTGGTGCGCGTGATCACTTAAGTGTGCAGTGTCCGGTAAGGGCCAAAGGTGCGAAGTGTTTCGAGTGTCAAGAATACGGCCATATAGCAGCAAAATGTCCGAAGAAAACCAGTACGACGAAGAACAGCTGTGCAGTCGCTTCAATAGCCCAACGTAAGCACCCCAAGGAAGTTAGGATCAACGGACACACACTAGAAGCACTAATAGACACTGGAAGCGACATTTCTATAATGAGAGCTGACGAATATGTGATGATAGGTGCACCGCGTTTGCAGTCGGGAAGAGTCAGGTTCGAAGGTGTCGGTTCAAGTACCAATGAGTCGATCGGGCAATTCGAAGCGGAGATTGAAGTCGATGGACACACTTATTCTATATTGATACGTGTTGTTTCAGACGATATCACTCGCCACAAGTTGTTAATTGGAACCGACTTTCTGGATAACATCAACTTGAACGTCAGGGCAGGTAAAATCACGATCAGTCCTTTAACATCTTCCGATCCAAATAAACCGAACGGATTGGAGATGCTAAATATTGATGTGCCAAGTTTCTGCGAGGTGAATCAAGTAGATGTGTCACACATTGCAGACGTCGGAGTGAAGGAAGAAATCATGAATTCGGTAAACAAATATGAGCCGAGGAAGGAGGTCAACATTAAAGTAGAAATGAAGCTAATTCTCAAGGATGACGAACCCGTCTACACGCCAGCGAGACGACTGTCGCAGTCAGAAAAGGAGATAGTAAACTCACAAATCGAACAGTGGATAAAAGAAGGAATCGTGCAACCTTCAGTGTCGGACTATGCGAGTCCAGTGGTGCTAGTGCGTAAAAAAGATCAGACCTACAGACTCTGTGTTGACTTTAGGCTTTTGAATAAAAAAGTAATCAAGGACAGATATCCACTTCCACTTATTGAGGATTTGTTGGATCTGCTTCAAGGTGCGAGATTCTTCACAACTTTGGATTTAAAAAATGGATTTTTCCACGTTGCGGTCAGCGAAGAAAGCCGTAAGTATACAGCTTTCATTGTTCCTGATGGGCATTATGAGTTTCTGAGGGTGCCATTCGGACTTTGCAACTCACCTGCCGTTTTCCAGCGTTATGTCAACGCGGTCCTACGTGAATTGATCAAAGATGGTGTGGTGATAGCGTACATGGACGATTTGATTATCCCATCTGTTGATCAAGAAAGTGGGCTAGAGCGAATCAGACGCGTATTAAAAGTTGCTAGTGATGCGGGACTGGACATTAATTGGAAGAAGTGCCATTTTTTGTCAGAACGAGTTGAATTTCTAGGTCACATAATTGAAAACGGTTCCATTAGACCATCGGAAGGGAAGACTGAAGCAGTTCGACGATTTGCTGAACCAAAGAATGTGCAGCAGCTACAGAGTTTCCTGGGATTAAGTGGCTTTTTCCGGAAATTTATCCCCGGATATTCCTCTATTGCTAGACCGCTGACAAATCTATTGAGAGCAGGGTTTAAATTTCAGTTCGGACCGCAGCAGAAAGAATCTTTCGAACAGCTGAAGTCCATTCTCGTTGGGAAGCCAGTGCTCAATCTATACCGAGTCGGGGCAGAAACAGAATTGCATACGGACGCGTCGAAGTTGGGTTTCGGTGCGATACTATTGCAACGAAACAATGAGGATCAGAAGTTGCATCCAATTTATTACACCAGTGGTAAAACTACTCCTGCAGAAGAGAACTATACCAGTTACGAATTGGAAGTGCTGGCCGTAATTAAATCACTCAAGAAATTTCGTGTTTATTTCCTTGGTATTGACTTCAAAATAGTCACTGACTGCCGTGCTTTCACGATGACGATGCGTAAGAGAGATTTGTGCGTAAGAGTAGCTCGCTGGGCACTTTTGTTGGAGGAATTTAGGTACACAATCGAGCATAGGCCAGGCAAGAGCCTGCAGCATGTAGATGCTCTTGGCAGAAGTCCTCTCCCGTCATGTTTGATAATTGATCAATGTGAAGCCAGCCTGATGACATCGCTCAGGTGGGCGCAAGACGAAGATCCAGAAATACAGAAAATCCGTGACTCAGCGCGAGAAGGACAATCAACCGATTTCATCGTTCGTAATGGGCTTGTCTTTAGAGAAGACTGTAGTGAGGCGAAGCTAGCGGTACCCAGAAGGATGCAGGCACAGATCATCAGAAAGGCACACGAGCAAGGACATTTCTCAGTAGCGAAAACAGTGCTATTGGTGAAAAGAGACTATTGGATTCCAAATTTAAAATTAAAAGCGGAGATTATTATTAGAAATTGCGTGTCGTGTATTTGAGCCGAAAGGAAGCACGGGAAGCTAGAATGCTTTTTGACACCAATCGATAAAGGTAGTGTTCCACTCGATACTTATCACGTCGATGATATGGGTCCATTGCCGGCGACAAAAAAGTCGTACCAACACATTTTAGTAGTCGTGGATGCGTTCTCCAAATTCACATGGCTATACGCCACCAAGTCGACAAGCACTGCAGAAGTACTGATTCGCTTGAAAAAACAAGCGGCTATCTTTGGTAACCCCAGACGAATCATTTCAGACAGGGGGACAGCGTTTACGTCAAACGACTTCGCCGATTATTGCAGAGAAGAGGGAATTGAACACTCATTGATCGTTGCGGGAGTGCCCAGAGGTAATGGTCAAGTAGAAAGAGTGAACAGGACATTGATCCCTTTGTTGACCAAGTTATCTGCTCCTAAACCGACGGAATGGTACAAGCACTTGGATGATGCACAGAAGTATATGAATGCAGCATTGCATAGGAGTATCAGGACATCTCCATTCCATGTTTTGTTGTGTACCCATCCTCGTCTCAAGGACAACCCAAAAATCTTGGAACTCCTGGAGACAGAAGCTGTCGAGCATTTCCAGGAAGCCAGAGACGAAGTTCGCGAGCAGGCGAATGAGAATATCCGAAAGATCCAGGAGGAAAATAGGTGCGCATTCAACAAAAAACGCAAAGAAGAACACATATATCACGAAGGTGACCTTGTTGCTATTAAAAGGACACAGCAGGGTCCAGGGATGAAGTTCGCTGGGAAAAATCTTGGACCGTACGAAATAATTAAAGTCCTGCGCAACAACCGCGATGTAGTCAAGAAGGTCGGTGAACATGAAGGGCCGATGCAAACGTCCACTGTAGCCGACTTTCTGAAACCCTGGATTGAATTCAATGACGACGATTTCGAAGAAGAGAACGACGCAGCAGAAACTCAAGAATTATAAACTGCTAAGTATGCCGACGAAAGGAGATTTCCCTTTAAAACTAAATGAAAACAAAGATAACAATTGAAGTGAATTTATGATTCGTGTCGACAATGTGACCTGCTACTGAATTGTGACGTATGCTCTTTCGAATGAGTGTGATGAATGATTATAGATGTAACATATAAATGTAATAAATCGAAGGATATTAGAGTGTTGAGTGTCCCGACGAAAGAAGATTTTCCTTTAAAACTAAATGAAAAAAAAAAGACGACAATTGAAGTGAATATGTGATATATGCCGATAATGTAACCTATTAATGAATTGTGACGTATGTTTTTGTAAATAAGTGCGATGAATGGTTATGAACGTAATATGTAAACGTAATATGAAAACGGTGCTGTGTTAAGCGTTGTGTATACATAGCATGTAAGGTGAGAGAGAGAGAGAGATCAGCTAGAGCATTCGGGTCGAATGCCATTTCAGGACGGCCGAATGTAGGGAACGCAAAATGTGTCGAAGGGTTTGATACATATCCCAGAGGTGTCAGCCTGGACATCGATATTATTAGAAAATCGGGCAATAGAAATGAGAGTGGGGAGTCGTCGCTGAGTGCGTGGTGCGAGAGTAACGAGCTGAGTGTTTTAAGTTACTGATTGTGAAACGACCCTGAAAAGTTAACCTGTTACTAGACCCACGCAATTTTTGTCAATAAATCCTTTTTTTACACATCAAAACTACCCTTTCAATTAATTTTATCTACATCATCTTTATTTTTTCACTTTTCACAGCGAAAAATCGAGGATAACTCGGATATTTTCATAGATAGATCAATTCAGCTTGCAGAATCGTGTTCCTGGGGTCGAAACACTTCAGAAAAGTGTCCTACGAACGATTTCGAGAATCCATCATTTTTGGGTTGGAAATCGCGATAATCCAAAAGGCCAGACCTGTCAAATTTGGACGATTTTGGAGTAAAAAAAAAAGTTCTACCGAAATAATTCGTAGAACACTTTCTTTACGTGTTTTGACCCGAAGTACAGGAATCTATTAAGCAAATTAGGCTACAAATAAATTCTTATAGAATATCTTTACTTCTTCACTTTTTACAGCGAAAAATTATGGATGACTCGAATATTTTCATAGATAGATCAATTCAGCTTGCAGAATCGTGTTCCTGGGGTCAAAACACTTCAGAAAAGTGTCCTACGAACGATTTCGAAAATCCATCATTTTTGGGTGAGAAATCGCGATAATCCAAAGGGCCAGACCTGTCGAATTTGGACGATTTTGGAGTCGAAAAAAAAGTTTCACTGAAATAATTCGTGGAACACTTTTTTCACGTGTTTTGATGTGAGGAACACGAATCTATTGAGCAAATTAGGCTACGAATAAATTCCAATGTAATATCTTCATTTTTCCACTTTTCACAGCGAAAAATCGAGGATAACTCGAATATTTTCTTAGATAGATCAATTCAGCTTGCAGAATCGTGTTCCTGAGGTCAAAACACTTCAGAAAAGTGTTGTACGAACGATTTCGAGGATCCATCATTTTTGGGTAAGAAATCGCGATAATCCAAAGGGCCAGACCTGTCAAATTTGAACAATTTTAGAGTCGAAAAAAAAGTTTTACCGAAATAATTTGTGGGACACTTTTTTGACGTGTTTTGACGTGAGGGACACGAATCCATCAAGCAATTTGACTGCCTGTCCAGATCTTCAATTTCTCCCTTATTCTGGTTTGCTTGCCGGCATTGCAAAGAAGACCTCGGTCCCTTTGCCTGTCCGGAGCTACAACTGCTCTTTTTTCCGTTCCAAGGTCTGCCTTGCAGATCAGGCGTTATTCCCCTCAACTTCCCTTGTGGCTTTAAAGTTGTTGTGGCAACATTTAATATTCAAAGCTGAAGATTGCATTAAATTCCCTTTAGTTAACGCTGAGGTCTGATTAAATTCCCTCAGTGTTCATAGATTTCGGAGTCCGGGATATGGATGTCATAGCGTAGGAGATTCAGGGTGAATGAAGGGAACAAATGGGATAGTCCTTAAGCTAGGATATCTCAAGATAAATTAAGGTTGTCCCTATTTATGGTGACGTAGGGTTAGAAAATAATCGAGAATTAGAGTTGTCAGTAGCGGTGACAACGTAGGTTCGAAAATTAGGACCAACTTCAATCAAGAAGTTCCAACGCTAGGATAACTTCTTATTATAAACCTAATCAGCTAGGCATTCTACCAATTTGTACCAAGTCCAAATGGCTCTCTCATCATTAGCATTCATGTAATCTGATAACTCGTATCCCATAACTCTGTTTTTATGAATACATCCGATTATTTCTGTATTTCCTTGTTAATCCTTCCTTCCTACGATTAGAACCTAGAAACATTTTCCTTTCAGATTTCTCTCCTGTGCCTTTTGTGTCCAGCCCGGGATGTATTTTCAAACGCCCGAAAGATTGAGTTTCGTAAGGAATCAGTTGAAATTCCAACTTGGCGCCCAACATTTACTATCATACTCTGCTAATAAATAGCGACCGGCTACAGTATGTATGTAAGAAAAAAAATGAATGAAAGAAAAAAGAAAGAAAAGGAAAGAAAAAACTACAAAAAAATTGAAAAAAATATGAAAAAAAAAGGAGAAGTACGGGTATTAAATCTTACCGCGCAGCCGCCTCGTGGCGCACCTTGGGATCGTAAGTTGAATAGTTTAATTTACCAGCTGATGTCGGTGGTTTCGAAAGATTACTCATAGGACGTTATCATGAGCTCTGAATATAAGGACTAAAGAATAATTCTCTAGCATTATTGAGATGTTTGTATATTTTTTTTTCTCACTTTTTCACTTTGTGAAAATAGAAATAGCTAACAAATATGACCGGGGAACACCGAAGACCAAAATAAATACGTAGATATTTGAACAGATTTCGATATTTGAGCCAATTCCGTGAAGTTGATTTTTCAGAGAGAATAACTTTCAAAGTGAAAAGGGAAAAACTAGAATAAAGATATGGCAAACATTGGCATACGAAGGACAATCGATGGCAAGAAAGAATTTTGACTAGGCATATGTTGGGGGGCCAAATTGGCAAAGTAGGCCCCCCCAAATTTTCGAAAACGGATAAATCTTATAGTTGAAAGGGGCAAACAAAAATAAAGATTATAACGTGGCGTTTTCAGCCCCGTTACTACGGCACCCAAATGTACCAGAATTTCTCCCGTCTTTTCGCAAACTATGGCGAAAAGGGCAGAACACCAGAAAGATACACCTAGGCTAAATTGACATGAAAGATATTCCGTATGTTGAGTTAATTTCTTGGTTCTTCCCGAATATTCTCTCATGTGACTGGATGAGCTACTGACGACTTGGAACCTCCGGACGATCCAGGACCACCTCCCGGGCCCTTTCCTCAGGGAATCAGACGCTGACGTCACCCGTACCGCACAACTACCGATATGAGGACCCCCAGCTGTCAGCCGGACACTCAGCTGGGGCTAGTATTGCGATTATCTACCGTCTTCCGACCTCCCGAATCTGTACTGGCGTACAGGACAATGTCCACCATCTCCAGCAAGAAGATCGGCGCGTAAGACGCTTGCTATCGACACCTGGATGCTACAAAGACGGCGTATAGGGTGGCATGGAGAAGTGTCACCTCCCGTCCCGTAACTTACTGGCCTGGCGCCAGACCAGAAAAAATATCTACCGTTCCGGAGCTGTATCCCGTCACCGAGTCACCCTTGGTAACCTCCCGAGAGGACGGCCTGCCTAGGAAAGCGTGTAGGAGCCGAGGCACAAGTGAGCCCAGAACTACACTCCGACTTCAAAGGCGATATAGAATGGAGATATCGTTCTCGACGAGGAAGACTCCAAGTGTCTGAGTCGACGCAGCGTTGGATGGCTCTCCGACAGCAGGCAGTTACCCAGTCGGTAATCCACAGCAAGCGCAGCCAACGAGGAAGCGTGGGTGGTGACGTCAGAGGAGAGAAGAGGCGCCGAATAGTCAAAATTCCATTGACACCTGAAGAATCGCGCCCTACACTTATGAGGCAATTAGAAGAGGAAGCTACGCCAATCCGGGGCGATTTCCGAGAATGAAGATCGAGGAACCCGTCGCTCAATTCGGCCTACTCTGCGTCATACCGTTGTGCTATCAGCACGTTTTTGTTAGCCACCTTTCTTCCCGTTGAAATCTTTCTTTACCGTTTCCCGAATACATAGTATCACTCACCGTTTTTCACCATTCTTCTACTGCTACCGTTTGCACTAATTTGGAGTCACTCCCGTCGACCCTTTAGCTACCGTTTGATTGAAAGTAAATTTATTTTGGTAAATAAGTCATAAAGTCAGTGAGTGCCAAACTCCTTCAATGAGGTAAAGTTTCCCACCTTCTGATGAAGTCACGAAGTCGCCAAGTGGGAATTAAGAATTGTATTAGGTATTTTGTAATTCGGTAAGGTTTTGTTGATATAAGCCGGTGGGTACGAGTCCCACCGCATTACGTTCAGATTCGTTTTGTTCAGTAGTTTTGTTAAGTCGTGCAATTCTGCAATCTCTCCCGGCAAACCTAGTAGCCGATTAAGTTTCATACGTTTTGTAAAATTAGTTCATTTGAGTCATTATATTTAGTCTTTTACCGTTTCTTCCGCGCATTTGCTGAGCGAGGCCTAAGTTTGTAAATTCAGTAAGTCCGTGAATGAGTAATTCAGTAATACGGTAAGCAAGCCTTGGTAATATCTAGTTGTTCTGTATGGTGTTTCGGTTATAATTTAGCCTTGTATATCATGTAATTTTTGAGGAATTGGTCCCTCCTACGTTTAATATTTTGGTCCCATAAATAAGTACTATCGTTCCGTTTTGTTTTTGACCAATTGGTAAAATATAACTGCGGCAGCAAAGCCGGGTAGCCACGGACGAGCGCTCCGTGTAAAACCGCGCATTTCTCCCGTTCGTAATTATTGTGCTGAAAGATTTTCGATTCGTAAGGTGAATCAGTAATTTATCGCTGCCGACTACTGACCTTATAATTCTCGCTGACGTGTCAATATCCTCCCGCTACCGTTGAAAGAATAATATTTTGTTACTCCCGATCTTTTGTTAACCTCCCGAGGCTGTATTCCTGCTTATTGCATTTGTAAAATACAGTTCACATAATTACGAATTTGTTTGCTGCATTACCGTTATTTTGTTTGTGCCCGAATTGTTATTGTTGATTCACGCCACTCTACCATTTATTCTGCTGTTGTACAGCCTGTGCCGAGCCAGTCACTCCGTCGGATCTGGATTTGTTAATTGAGTAAGATTTCGTAAAAATCGGTAAGTGACGCGAAAGCGCGTCTGGCGCCCAACAGTTTTCCGCTTTAGTTTTGTTCCGTTTTTAGTTTTGGTTTCAGTTTTTAGTTCGTATCAGACTACGCCGGAGGCACGTGCGGGTTTCCCGGGTATAACCCGCCTGGAGGAAAAAACCTAGCGTCGCAAGATATGGCAAACATTGGCGAACGGAGGACAATCGATAGCAAAATTTTTATTTGAAATGGTATATAGTGGGTGGCCAAGTTCACTTCGGTGAACAATATCACCAAGTGTAGGAAAATAAAATTGGAAAATAGATCAATAAAAATCAAAAAAAAATCAAACGAATAAAATCAATTGAATTAGAAAAAAAATCGGAGTGCGTGGTTCTTGGCGAGCTAATGTTATATTGCCGTACAAGAATTCTAATTTTCTTCTGGAAAAGCTCGCCAAACCAAACTACCTCAAATTTTTTTAAATCTAATTGAATTTATTTGTTTGATTTTTTTTTGATTCTTTGAATTAATTTTTATTGATATATTTCCCAATTCTATTTCCTTACACTTGGTAAAATTGTTCGTTGTATGTTTATTCCAGTCTTCTCTAGAACTTCTATGCATGATGCGAAGTTACATGTACGCCTGGCGAGATTGAAGTGGACCCCCTTAGTGGCCACGCGCATCGAGTTGAATTGGACAAGCTTCTGCTGTTGCCGAATCGCTCTTTGCCTACTTAGTTCTCCATAACCCGCTTCTCGTGATCGCTTAAGTCGTCTGCTGCCGTGGGTTGCTCGCTACGATCAACTGTTTGACAGCTCCGCATTGTTGCTGCTTTTAATCGGCAATGCAATGACTCCAACGATGACAATTCATTCACAGTACCGAAAGAAGTAATTTTGAGGAACAATACGAGTTATTTTCTTCTCTGGGATATGAGGAATAATACAAAAATTATCGGGCACCATGGGAGGAGTAACCTCGAGAAATTTCACAATAAAATGTTCGATACATTAAATGTGATTTTATCACATGTGAGAACAAAATGTTTTTCATGGATTATTGACACATTGCAGGTGAACGCCAGGAGTTTAGATAAATCAAATGAAAGCGATGCAAAACATACGGGCCAACGGATGAAAATAAAGAATCCGGGTATATAAATTGTGGGATATTATCCAAAAATTTGAAGGCTTTTTCCCTCTTTACCGGTTGTCCACGTGTCATTCGCGATAAAATCACATTTGATGTATCGAACATGTAATCGTGAAATTTTTCGAGGTTACTCCTACCACGGTGCCCGATATTTTTTGTATTATTCCTAATATCCCAGAGAAAGAAATAACTCGTATTGAGCATTGCTCATGTCCCAGAAAAAGAAACAACTCGTATTGTTTCTCAAAATTACTCCTCTCGGTACTGTAAATAAATAGTAATCGTTGGAGTCATTGCATCGCCGATCGAAAGCAGCAACAAATGCAGAGCTGTTAAACGGTTGAACGCAGCGAGCAGACTACAGTAGAAAACGACTTAACCATCACGGCGAGCCCGCAAAGCGGCTCGTCTCCGGCGACCGAAACTGCTCCGAGTCAGCCCAAATCGCGTAGCCGCTAGGAGGGTCAACTTCAATCTCGACGAGCGTACTTGGCACAATAATTGATTCCGATCTTTTTTCGTTTCATCGAAGATATTTGAGTAGCAGTTATTCCTGAACATTTATGTACTTGGGGAATTGTTTTGCGCCGTGGGTGCCTTTTGGGGGATTTCATAACTTTTTGTACGTTGTTGAAGAATATTGTAGTATCGATTATGCTTTCTTCAGTATACTATTGTTGCAAGATGTCAGACGGGTTGGAAAAATTTTGTTACTATGACGATCAAATTGAGCAGATATCAAAAGATTTTGGTATAGTACTACGCGATTGCAATCCAACGATTAATCACTTCGCAGGTCGGTCCCATAAGCCTCAGACGATGTATTCTATTCGAATAAGAAAGCTCGGTAGCTGCTGAATTGCGATTTGAAGTCCACGGTTTTCCAGTTCACAAGATATATTTGTGCAGTTTTATCACAAGTCACCAGGTGCAGTATCCTGAGATCATTAGTTTGACGAAATGGATCTTGGGTTCGAAGCCGCACCTTATCAGTTTTTAACAACATACCAGGAGAAAGATCGGTTTTTTTCTGGTAAGATGGAGGCAGGGGTCGAATCGTTTGACTTCAGTTTGCTTGGTTTGTAATATTAAAACAGGAAATGATACTTCTTTCATTATCGATATACTTGTGGGTGAAAGAAGAAAAATTTTCACATTGGATTCGGCTGTAGCTCTCATCGATGAATAGGATTCGAGAGGAGCTCTTGGTTCATATTGCGCCAAGAAGAAAATTGTATTCTTTCAGGAAACATAAAAGGAAATGCTGAGCACTTCAACTTCTGCTTATCTTTTTGAGAGAGCAGGAACTTTTGGTTTGTGGCATTGGAACTAGAACTGATACTTTCTTCAATGTCGGTATGCTCAAAAGAAAACGGATTATGTCAGTCGCCATGAATCGGTATACTTGGTATGGAAAAAAGACATGGTATGTAGTTGGCTCACAAATAATTGCTTAGTAGGTTGCAAGGATATGATTTGGCTGCACTTCATGGACTGTTTTCGTTGGTAAGTAGGAATCAGAGAGGAGCTCTTTGTTTGTGACGTACTGAGAAAAGAGTTGAATTTCTTCATAAATTAACACAGGAGGATCCAAAGAATTTGTTGACGTCAATTGAGTGAGATCCTTTTGTTCGTCGTATCGGAACAGAAACCGCTGCTTTCTTTGATATCGGTATGCTTGTGGGACAGGGACAGATGTTAGTTATTTCAATCCGATACAGTAAGTACGTTAGAAATGCAAAGTTCATGATTGACTCACACCTCTGCTGTTTGTTAGGCATGTGATTGCTTCGCAGATTCAACAGAATTGAACACCCTGCCTACTATTATTTAATACACCTATATTGTGTGAATCTACCTTCAGACGTACGCGGCGCTATCGTTAAGATTAGGATAATTCTAGAAATAAGAACATAGAGCGACGTACCGTTCTGTCGGTCGGACGTCGTAGCAATAAGCTGAGTTTTTTTGTATACCAATTGTGAAAACTTTTTTCAATTGTCCAGCAGTCTACAAGAAAGAACTTCGTCGCTTAAACTAAATATTCGTATTATTCAATGGAACCACGACCTATTTTAATTGGCGCCCGAACAAGGACCAACGATTGAACGGCTTTGACATATAAAAAGAAAAGGAAGAAAACGAGTAATCGTTCTCTATTCTCAATTAACACTGACGGTATACCAAATTGGATACAACTATACGATACAGACATGTTATTTCATCAAATTATCAGTTTGATAATGAAGTTGATCAATTTTTACTTATAACAAATCAATGCGCTGGGCGCCAGACGCGGATGCGTCGTTTCAAAGATATGTTCCAATTAATCACAAAAATCAAATAAAGTGGCGGAACGACGGCATTAAAGTCCGATTAGCTCAGATAGAAGAGATAAAGTAGAGTGGCTGGATCCACCTGGGATAAAGAGAGAGATACGAAGTACACCAAATAATCGACAGGACACCAGAGATTTCCTTCAGTGGGTTGAACCCGTGTATTATAATTCATCTGTGACCCGTCTGGTCGTTGTTAACAAAAATCAGCTATACAATGTACGAGCGGTAAGCGATAGCGATAACAGCAATAGTAGTGCTAATGAGATCGTGACATAGAATTCAGATTCAACGAATTATGTAATACAGGAAAACAAATAATACTTAATTCTAACTTGAACTAGTGCAACTACGTTCAACTAAATTATAAGTCCCTGGGATCGGGATAGCGACACACAAATAATATGCTATTTATCAGATTGACCAAATAAAGCAGATTTACCGCGATAATGTCAAATACAAGCGATAATACCAGATAGAATACCATAGGAAAATAATGCATCAAACCAAGATTCTAGCTCTAGATAAGCGGCATGCACTTTCAGCCGAATAAGCGAAAAAGTCAGGTGAGCAAAGGTAATCGTAGAAAAGCTACGTGAGATAGACAGTCATGAAGTCCCTCTTCTGAATCGAACAAAGTAATGGTGCAGCACTATGGCTGCACCGCAGACAAAATAATCAAAGATAATTTCTTCAGAGAGACTTCCTCATATATTTTCGACACAGAACAGCAGACCTTACCTTATTCTAGGTTGTAAGACTCGAACCTCAGCGATAATGTTCTGATGCACAACACTAAGTGCGATAACTATGGCGGTAAGAAGTTAGCAGTAGATATAGCGAGAATTACAAAAGCGGTACGGCGTGAAGCGGAAATCACGTCTCGATGCTTTCGTAGTTGAACGTAGAAGAAGGAGCCGGTGGTCATCCTTAGTTTCGGCGATTCTGCTCGATATTGTCCTCTTGGAAGGGGGATCCATCAGGTGACTTGATTGGTTATTAATCACGTGTGATCTTCGGCAATCCCTTTGTCGTGAGGTTTTGTCAGGCGTCACGACGCTGGGCGTCGAAGGCGATATGGCGGGAGGATTTCTCGAACTCTCTGTACGGTTGATGGCGTGAGGAGAAGGCTTTGTTTACTTGACGGCATTAGGAGCGGTGTGTGAGGTTTCCCTAGCGCGGGATCATCTCAGCTAGTTAGCGTTCTGGGAAAAACTCCACAGCTGTAGATTCACCAGAAATCTTCAATCGGCTGGGACTCAGAGGTCAGAGGGTGCACTTCCTTGCAGCCTGTTCCTCTCTTTGAGCGTCACGGGGTGCTATTCTCACCCACACTCACGGCGGTCTTTCCTTTCCGGCAACGATACTGCCGCAAGCCTTTCTTGGGCCAATACGGCGTCGATAATAACAGCGAGAATGATAGGTGGTTCGTCGATAGGCTGCGGGGAGAACAGTGTGTCTCCCCTCAGCTGTTTCCCTGAAACGGGGCTTGGTTGCACTCGGCAATCGGCCCTTTAACTTCGTTGCAGCGGGATGGTCGACTTGCGGTATAGGCGAATGTCAATAGTGGTAGGTCCTGAACAGATCCTATCACGGCGGTTGACTTTTCCTCCATTGGTCATCTCCCTCGCATAATTGCAGTGATGCTGCCTTTGGAGTTCCCTGCAGTGGAATTCGTCAGGACTGCACCTCAGTAAAGCGGTAGTTCATATCGGTAATGCGTCAGTAGTAATGCGGTAAGCGAAGATTAGTACCGAGTTCGGCATGAGGTGTTGATGTTGATGCGTCCAGCTGTTGTTATCGTGCTGTCAGCTCAAGGGACGAGACGTGTTCCTCAGGTGCCGTATTAACAAATTTATGAAAAAGAAAATATGAAGCGAATTAAGACTAATTCTACCTGCCTACAGTGTGTGTCACTATCTTTTTCCCAGGGTTTTTGGATTAGGGACGTGATTCCGCCGCTCGGTTTGGTGTTTTCCGCTGGCCGCGATATTAAAGGGACGCTGGCGCAAAATGCTACGTCACAGTATATATAAAAATGGACTTAACATGTGTATAAGTGTATAGATAAAATAGTTATAATAAAATTGTTCTCTGGGGAGATTCACGTGGACAAAATGGTAGGATCAATTTTCCTTAATAGTTTCCTGATTAAATTTCACTTATCTTTGTTAGAATTTTCTTCTTTACAAGTGATGACCATAGTTCGCGGTGAATGGAGGAAAAACCACGTCCTCAGCAGGTACAATAGTGATATCTTAGGATTCACATTTCGTTTATTTATTGATTCCTCATTTGCAGGTACGTCGAATGATTTAATGAAGGCTGTGGTGTCGATGCTCGTAATAAGGAGAGGCGATTTGGTGAGTTTTCTTTTAAAATTGTTTTAGGTCCTTGTTTACTTCGTAAATATTGACAGAATAATTTAAGCTGATAGTCACTGATGATTAATTTCATATTGGTTACTTCATTTTAGCAGCAGTTTAATGGATCGCACTGGATTTGATGCCTCGTGTTATATGATATTAAAATAAAGAACGAGCACAATAACGTCCTGTCTAATCAACTATCTTCCCCAGAGTGTTCAGATTCAGTCTCCTGACCAGTAATGCTAAATTTGGTAACTCTGTTGACTAGCGTGTCTCCAAAGCGCGTAAATTTCAATTGTCTTGTCACAACGTGTTAGAGGAGGTGCAACGGCTGAGGATCCAGATGCAGACGGCGGCTCAGGAGAACTCAGTTGAGGGAATTTCAGAACATTTCAAATAATTACAAATAAATATAACTCAGCCGACAGTTAATGGTGAAAAAAGCGCAATTCAATTTATTGCTGAAATTGAGAAATATTTTGTCAAAAAGAATGTCTTCGAAAGGGCGTTCCAGAAATTGGTACGATGCCCGTAGTTACGCCTTTGACAATAATGAAATGTTTAAAAGAGAATTTTTCGATCATTCTTATTCATTAGAAGCTCAAACGCGTGAAAACGATGAGTGGTACAGCCGAAAATTTGGCACGACAGATGAGTCACTGAGGGATTATTTCTTACACCAAATGGAAATAGCTCGCCATTTCAAACCAGTCATGCAGACATATGAGATTAATTTTGGTATTATTAAACAGTTACCACGCCGTGCTCGAGAGGTTCCAACTACATCGACACAGAAAATATACTACGAGCACTCTATCGACTGGACATTGCACACAAAGAGCAATCTGACGAGTATGGTCACACACAGCGAGAACCTAGAACCACCAGAAGTTCACGGGACGCACAGAGTGATTTTAGGCGCTTAAATCCAGCTCCGAGACAAGGTCACGACGAATAGCGAACAACTGAATTTAAAAATAACGACCGGCAAGTGTATGACGGGTCCGAATCCTCTGCTGGTAATTTTGTAAGACCCAGTTTATATAAGTCGAACATGAACCCCAGATTCGCGTATGGGCGTCCTTACCCCAATGATTCAGTATCCGTGCCGCCACATCAACGAAATGATATGCCGGGCGATCGCAATGGAAGAGAAGTACCCTCACTAACCGGTTCAAATGCATATAATAGACCGCGACTAAGTCAGACTAGCCAATCTAACAATTATAACTATAACCGAAACGTACCGAATCGATCAAACGCAAACGGACAACAGAATTTCAATAAATTTAGGGGAATTAACGAACGAACTAATTATGCTAGAGCTCAGCCTAATGGTCACGAGGCCCAACAAAGGCCACAAAACTCTGTTAATTTAATTAAGCATTCTGATAACGACAATCGTGTTAATGATGATGAAACGTTCGATGACGAGCTCGAATTGCACGAAGCTCAGAACCCAGAATATCCGAGGGGAAAAACATGGTTCGCACCTTAAATAAATCTGATTTTGTAAAGGACTTGTGTTGGGACGTAGAAGAAGGTGAAGAGTGCGGTGAGGATCGTCGACTAATCAGCCCACGGGTTCGGGCGATTGTTGGCGATAAGACGGTTAATATTCTAATGGATTTCGGTAGCAATGTCACGGACATCTCAGAACACCTCTACGAGTGGTTAATTACAAATTAACTTTCGACCGAACTACCTACCTGTAACCTCACGATCAAAGTGGCAATTGCCCCAAAGAAAACTACTATCAGGAAGCGAGTGTTTTTCAAACTACAAATTAACCAACGTGAAATCGAATATATTCATCTAGTCATACCAAATTTATCGAGCTAAATACTTGTCGGGATGGATTGGTTAAAAAAGCAGCAAGCAGTGATTGACGTGGATCACAAAGAGATTCAGCTATTTAGAGGAAAATTACCGGTAGGGCTTGTGAGTTTTCGGAGAGAGATGAACGTTATTTTGAAGCATGTTAGGACAGTCTGTTGTCCAGTGATAGATGCGACTGTAAACCGTTGTGACGCTACCTTTTGGCTCCCCACCCTTTGCCGGAGAACTCAGGTGCGGAGAAGGCAAACGCCGCAAGAGTGATCACCCACGTATCAAAGTTGGGCGCCAGGCGGTTTCCCGCCGCTCAAGAATTTCAGCCGTAGCCGTCCCTGACAACACGCACCTGCGGTGCCTCGGTAGCTCAGTACCGCGGAGAGGGGTCGGGATTATCAGAGGATTGACAGGCGATAGAAATAACGACTCGAGCGAATCCATTTAACAACTTCACAATTTTTATCTGTCACGGGAACACAAAATCAAGTACGCGGGGTAACTAACACCCCTCGGGGGTGGTGTGCGTGGTCGAGGACCGTGTAGAGGCAGCCCCACCACTGGGATGAATCTCCCGGTCGCAATTAACAAAATTACACTTACGAACTAATGAAATGAATTAAGAAGCACTGAATGATACAAAATAACAACTACCAAAATCAAACGCTCAATAGGAGCAACGACAAAAAATGACGGAATAAATAATAACGAAGCGCTCCCCCAAACGGAGCGACAATCAGCATAAAATAAATACTAACAACAATAAAAAAACGGATGATAAAACTCACACTCAGCGAGCTACAATTAAATCACGGGATCTTATACTAGTTGACTCTGCCGTTTATCGAATAAGCTGTCACCCGAATATCTTCCTCACTCTAGCAAAGACAACCGTATTCAAAAGATCGGGGGTGACCGTGGCCCACGTACACCGGAACGCTAATCGGCCATTGCACCGTTACCAGAACGCGAATTTTACGAACGTAGAATTTTCCCCGGGGGGGAATCTCCACTTTTCGGGGCACAGCCCGTATAAACTATATCCAACAAATATGATCAACAATAATTTCCCACTTCCCGGGGAACACTGGCTGCGGCCTACCACGTCGGAGATCGGTGATCTCAGACCTACCTCGGATAATGAAATCGCCTCGTGGCGTGATCGAGCAATTGACAAAAATGGCTATTGCCCACAACGGGTGCTGACACTAATTAGAGCTGAGTAATTAGAACTCACCACTCTCCGGCCAAGCACAGAACAAAACGCTCTCCCTCTTAGGGTCCATCGCCGGGCTTTTTCTGTCCTTTCTACTAGCACCCACACACAACCACGCAAAAACGGTCCAATTCGAGACGCTGATTCGTTACGCTTCCCTAGCGGGAATACAGCCTACGGCAGAGTGACGAGACAGCATGTCTCCGCCAAAATTCTCCATATTTTCCCCTTCTTATCTGGGCCATAGATATACTGAACTAGATCGGACAAGTTGCGAAAAGTCAGAGGCATAAGGTAGTATGTCACAAAATAAGAGCGCCAGCCTAGGGTGCCATCTGCGTTCCATGGTAAAACAGGCTATTCATCGATATCGTGAAAATTGTCGGTCAACCGCATAACCGATGTGTAGGTATAATCGTCAGATTCATTCACCAACCAAAAATATCACGCGGCTAAATTACGCATATACACGGTGACACAATATGAAATATAATCCACTCGGACGCTCCTAATCAGATATCATCATAGATATATCTGCATATGTGATTATATGATGGAAAAATTGTTCTTTTAGTATGTAATGTAATTGGCCAGCTGACGGTCTTTGGGAGAATACTATTCTATGGTATTTCTATCATATTTCTATAGTATTTCATAGCGTTGCCTAAATTTAAGTAGTGTTCATGCTATTCTCGTTTTTGATAAAAACCTAACCGTCAGAATCTGGAAAAAAAATTGCTGTGCATTGATGGATTTGTTCGGCGTCTTAAAAAAAAAATTGCGAGCTGAACTCGCGTGGGGCGGATTCTGTATCCATTTCGTTTTCCGTGGAATCATGGAATCATATTTTCTTCGATTTCTTCTAAACTATATATATTTCATAATTATACCGAAAAATATATTTGTGTCTTCTTTTAACAAGCCCGTTTATTTGATGTGTCACATAATGCATCTGAAAAAAACAAAATTTTCAATTTTCCAACTGACCCCTCTAACTTAACTCCCCAAAATCGGAATTCGCTGATTTAGGCTGTACGTCCGTGATTGAGTACTCTAACTCCACATACATGTGTACCAAACAAAATGTTTCATCCAATAGATTGAAGAAAATTAACTGTAACGGACAGACAGACATGACAGTGATCCTATAAACAGAAATATATTATTCATGTTGTCTATGTCCTTGTCTTTAAATATATGTATAGAAATAGTCGTGGGACCAAAGGACTAAGATTCTTTGTAGAATATTTTTCATTTCATCGCCAACGTTTCGTCAGATAATTCCTGACTTCTTCAGGGCTCTACAATCAAATACAGAACAGTAAATAACACATAATAAATAACGTCAATACTATAAATATGAGTCTAAATTACTCTGGTCTATAACCTTAAAATTCAACAATATTAAAAATTACTAACCGAAATTTCAAGTTACTCTACAAAAGTCATGCAAATAAATTGAAAAAAGACCCAACTGGTAGAACAATACGCCGAGAGTACAACTTTGGTACTTATAAATACAAAATTGTTTATAAACATTAAATAAAAATACGATGCACACATTACTAACTCAGATATAATAATAAACCAACACCTCGTTCAAGCTGTACATGTTCCCATCGTCGATAACATAGACCTCTATACTGTCTATTAGTTAAGCGCGAAAATTCAACGACCTTCAAACTAATTAGATAATTACATTACTTTTTTATATAAATCCAATATTTGACTGTACGCTGCATTTAAATTCTGAGTGTCCGTTCTATAATTTACTGTGTCATGTAACGTGATTTGTATCATTTCACTAATATTCTTTTTTAAATGTACTCTTTCCGAGTCAAGTAATTTAACATTTTCAAAAACGAAGTTGTGTTCAAACTCAAAGTGGTGAGCAGCCAAAGCTGTTTTATTTTCTTTCAATATATTAATAGCTCTACAATCAAGTTTGTGTTGAGCTATTCGTTTTTTAACATATTGAGATGTTTGACCTATGTAAACCTTATTACAACTACAAGGAATCTTATATACAACATTTGACTTGTTCTCCACTTTGGTTTTGTCTTTTAACTTCGTATACAAACTTTTAACTGACTCTAAATTATAAAATACTAATTTTGCATCTGTGTCATTCAGGCAATGGTTTAACTTATACGATAAACCCTTAATAAATGGAAACTTGTAGCACTTCTTGATATTCGGAACCACTGCTGCGTTGTTATGAGCCTCTTGTTTCTTGAAAAATACTTCAACAGCCTTGCTGATGAAACAATCTGGATAATTATTGTTCTTCAATATTTCTTTTACCCTCAATAAATTTCTGTCTGCAAATCTCTCGTTACTAAGATTTATCGCTCTATGTAGTAATCCACAAATCATACCAAGCTTCTGGCAACTCGGATGATTCGATTTAAAGTTGAGCAATCTCCCCAAGCTAGTCTTTTTTGTATGCCAATCTGTTATCAGTCTATTGTCTTCTCTAATCACGACCAAGTCCAAAAACGGCAGACGACCCTGTTCTTCAACCTCCATTGTAAACTTGATCTTCTCATTGATATTATTAAAACCACTAAACACTTCATCTACCTTATCCTTCGGAACCAGTAGTAGAGTATCATCCACATATAGCTTCAGTAGTGGAATGTAAAACTCTAAGTTATCTATGGCTTTTCTGATAACAAAGTTCATCACTATATTGGCTAAACTGGGACTTGCTGGATTCCCCATGCTTGAGCCATCAATATGTTGATACAATCTGACTTGAAACGTGAAATAGCTTGATTCAAAACAGAATTCCACCAATCTGATCAAAGTATCTTTCTTGACCTTTACAACTTTGGCAATCTCACTCCAATCCTCATCAATAGTCTTAAGAACTAAATCCTTTGGGATATCAGTGAAAAGAGAAGTAACGTCTAAGGAAATTAGAATATGTTCATCTGGCACCGTTGTTGTCTGTAACTGGTTAACTAGTTCCATTGAGTTCTTTACATTCCATTGAATAGTTGATGTCCACGCCGTAAGGATACCATGTAAAAACCTTGCCAATTTATAACTAGGTGCTCCAATACAGCTTACTACTGGTCGTAATGCAAAAACCTCTTTGTGCGTTTTTCGAAGACCATATATCTTAGGTGCGATAGCATTATATGTCTTTAAATACTTCGCATCTAATTCATCAATTTCCTTACTTGATAAAAGCTCTTTAACAATTAGATTAGACTGTAGCTGAAACTTATTCGTTGGATCATTCGTTATCCTCATATATGTCCTCTCATCCTTCAACATGTCGTTCATGCCAGCGATATACTCCTCTTTAAACATTACTACAGTTGATCCTCCTTCATCTGATCGACTTACTATCATTTCATCATGTTCCTTTGAAAACTTACTCGTGATCTTCATATTGTTACGGACTTCATCATATTCTTTTTTATCTTTGTTCTTGAAGAAATTCGTCAAGATATTCACTCCTTCAGACATGATCTTATTCCTATTCTCCTCCACAATTTTTATACTCTCACCTTGCACACTAGCATTCTGAATACAGAACTCTATGTCCTTAATGATCATTGGGATTGCTGTGACTCTCTTCTCCGTCGGGATACCAAACTTCGGTTCCAATCTTAACGTTTTTACGACTTCTTCAGGAAGTACGACGTCCGTAAAATTATAGACAAACTTCTCTTGATCAATTTCAATCACCATGCCTGTAGATTTGTTAACTAAACCTTCTAATTTCTTTATATTCGATGCTTTGATAATATGAAATGTTAAATTATATTTGGTACCAGCATACTCCTTCCATATGTTCACAATTCCAAACGGAATCTCTCTATACAATTTATACAAGATATTATTATATCTCAGCTCTTTTTGTTTTATCTTCCAAATATTAATTTTTATCTCTAACCTTAACACAGACCGTCGAAAATTAAACATAATTCTGTCGGCTAGTCTGGTGAACGGATGTGTGTCAACTTGTAACGACGTGATCATTTTCAGACGTAATTTATTATGTGTTATTTACTGTTTTGTATTTGATTGTAGAGCCCTGAAGAAGTCAGGAATTATCTGACGAAACGTTGGCGATGAAATAAAAAATATTCTACAAAGAATCTTAGTCCTTTGGTCCCACGACTATTTCTATATAAATATATTATATTGCTATAAATAGCTCTAAGCATAGATCCCAGACATATTTTTGTACGGAATTGATCGCCCTAGATGGCCCTAGAAAAAAGGTATCTATCATTTTTTGATGAGTCTACAGGTTCGAAAGTGATTGAAGGTCAAGGTTGAATTTATGGTACATTTAATGATTGAGATTAAGTCGGAGTTGGATACAAAAATGCCACAAATCAATTTTAAAATCCAAAAGTATTGTATTGAAGCCGCGAATCCTGAAATATAATACAGACGATGAGTGATATTTCGATAAACAAGAGATTCTATTTGTAGGTATAATACAGTACGGTCCATCGATTTCGTCCAGCAGCGACGATGAACTCCAGTTCGCCGAATCTGAAAGTCGAAAATTTGAATAAGTAATAATCGCATGTTTTATAATCATTGCATCGATATTAGGGAACGAAGTTTTACCGTAAGATTGGGATTTGCATCCATTGAAGTATTCTGAATCCTATGAAATCCTAGATTGGATAGTAAACGTTATGCAACACTCGATACGCATTTACGACTGTCTGACATTTTATAAGTATAGCAAGATCAAAGGCAAACACGTATCGATTGCACGCACAATCTGTATACTAGTTCAAAGGAAAAAAACATGAACAATTATATCAGAAATTTCATGGAGGAGACTGAAGTAAAATGGAGTCCACTTTTCGCGGTCTTCCCCCGTTTTTTCGCTTTCGACGTGCGAAAAGTCTTCGAGTTGCAAGATAATGGCAGACCAACCAAATACTGAGAACCATTGTTACAGTGAACGGTCTAATGAACCGATCACAAGAACATGATATGAACGTGCGTCAGTCAACAATGTCCCAATCCTACCTGAGAGAACAGGGAGAACTATTCCTAACAGAATAGCAATACTACAGGGAGTTCAACATTTGGATTACTCCAAATGGATCGTTATCACACTAAATGCTTTCTTATTAAGAAAGTGTAAGTCGACCGACTTTTTCATACCGCGAAGTCGCTCGAGAACTTCTGCCGAATTCACAGCTCTGTTTTACACGAGGGTATTAATCCCTGCAATATAACTGTACGAGTAGCTCACCCTGAACTCTCGGTAGGATCGGGACGACTATGAATTCAACGTTCCCTTTTCACATATAATTATGTGACAATAGTAAGATATCAATATGTGCGTATCAATTCATAATTATGTAATAATAATAATATAATACGTTCATATTAATAATCTACCGATATCACATAATTAATTGTAAAAAAATGGCGACTCCACAATACTTTTTTCGAACACATTCATCTCAAAATATCTAGGAACCCCATAAGCACTTTCTGTTCATCATGGTTCTCGAAGTAATGTTATGGTAATATTGTGTGAAAATATTTACTCCGTCCGTCAACATTTCATCATTTCCAACATGAATATTGAAAACATCAATGCTGATCACGATGAGACATGTCCGTCTGAACAAGCTGTAATCAACAGAGTTATTTGAATTACGCAACAAGTATCTGTATCACATGTACGTACTGCCATCGGCTACGTGTATTCGACAAAAGTGCCAAGTGTACGTGTCAATCTCACGTATGGAGGATATTTCGCATCTTCCTGGCTGGCTTAAGAGGCTGTGTGAACTCATGAAATTGGATGAATTCATGAAATTGAAGTCAGAATGACATGAGAACGGAAAGTTCTACCACCTGCGACTATTTCTTTGGAAGTTCTGTCGATTTTCCAAGAAAAAAGGCACTTTTCGAGAATGAGATGCTAACTTCGCGTACGCTTTTCTAGCATCTCAGCAGAATTCATGGAGTTGAAGTCAGGATAACATGAAAACGGAAAGTTCTACCACCTGCGACTATTTCTCTAAGAGTTCTGTCGATTTTTGGTACAAAAAGGCGATTGTGAGGAATAAGATGCTGACTTTGCATAGGCTTTTCTAGCATTTCAGCGGAATTCATCAAATTGAAGTCAGAATTGAATAGAACGGGAAGTGTTACCACCTGTGACTTAGAATCCCATAATTCTGCCGATTTTCAGTGCATAAGGGCCCCACTTTGCTCGCCTGGAGGCCCGAAACTCCAGAGTCTGAAACGGTGCTCCCTCTCTATCGAAGCATCTCACGTTGTACGACCGGAACTATCATTGTGATATGCAGAAAAGAATAGGTCAGTGGAGAGTAGAACTCCTGAGTTCCGCACAGCATCTCAACTTATATCGCAGCATCTCACATTGTACGACCAGAACTATCGTTCAAATAGGCAGAACTATCAAAAAATAGGTCTGTAGAGTCTGAAACTCCGGAGTTCCGCGCAGCATCTCAACTTATATCGCAGCGACTCACGTTGAACGACCAGAACTATCATTCTAATATGCGGAACTATCAAAAAATAGGTCCGTAGAGTCTGGAACTCCCGAGTTTTGAACAGCATCTCAACTTATATCGCAGCATCTCACATTGTACGACCAGAACTATCGTTTTGATCAGCAGAACTATCAAAACATAGGTCCGTAGGGTCTAGAACTCCCGAGTTTTGAACAGCATCTCAACTTATATCGCAGCATCTCACATTGTACGACCAGAACCATCGTTCTAATCAGCGGAACTATCAAAAAATAGGTCCGTAGAGTCTAGAACTCCCGAGTTTTGAACAGCATCTCAACTTATATCGCAGCATCTCACATTGTACGACCAGAACTATCGTTTCAATAAGCGGAACTATCAAAAAATAGGTCCGTAGAGTCTAAAACTTTGGAGTTCTGCGCAGCATCTCAACCTATATCGCAGCATTTCACGTTGAACGACCAGAACTGACATTCTCATATGCAGAACTATCAAAAAATAGGTCCGTAGAGTCTAGAACTCCCGAATTTTGAATAGCATCTCAACTTATATCGCAGCATCTTACATTGTACGACTAGAACTATCGTTTGAATACGCAGAACTATCAAAAAATAGGTCCGTAGAGTCTAAAACTTTGAAGTTCTGCGCAGCATCTCAACTTATATCGCAGCATCTCACGTTAAACGACCAGAACTATCATTCTAATATGCAGAACTATTGAAAACAGAGGTTACAAACACCACGTTATTCGCGGTCGTTCTAGAGTCATATCCATTTCCTTCTTCATATCTTGGTGTCCATTCACCTTTAGCATTACCCAGAACCAACGACGGGGACGTAGTGAATTGTGGTTCTATTTTTTTTTTTTTTGTTTTTTTCTCTCATCTTTTTTCTTTTGTTTTTCTGCTAAAGTATCCGATTCTTTTTTTTCAATTATTGTCCTGTAATTCTTCGTTGTCCGGTCGTGTGTCTTAATCAATAATTATCGTTACGCACAATGCTGTACACGATAAAATGAGGCCTCACCTCTGTCTGCGAGTTGGCGTTAGTACGTTCAGCATTAATGTCATCATACTTGCTCCAGTACATACCGGACTTGGCATATGCGATGTAATGTTCTGCGCGGTAGTCAATGACACCAGCCAGTAAAAATGTATTTCCATCAATTTTAAGCGTCATCGCCGTTGAATCGAGATTGTGTCTTAGTTTTTTTGGTCGAGTAGTTACATACCGATCATCTGTAAAAACCGAAAGATCCATCAGAATATGAGGGCCATATATCCGTTTTCCTTGTATGCGTCTTTCGCATTTAAAGCAAGTCGTCTGCATTAATTGAACATCATCAATAGCCTGCTGCATATGTTCCAAGCCTTCACACATCAAAATATCAACATTCACCGGTATCGATACGACAGGGCGTGTAACATTATATCCACACGGGCACGACACAATTTTTGTATAACTAGGATCAAGTAGGAATAAATTATCAGCTCAATGAGCTACGTTACACATTGCGTCAAGCTTTTTAATGGTCCTGGTATAGACAATTACAGCATCTCTGGAAAGTTCTAAATTCATTAATATTTTAGCTCTTTCGGTTAAATGTTCAGAGGTAAGGTTTTTATCGTGCAACATTGTCAAGGCTAGCTTCATAGTCGGGCTGACGCATAATTTGCTTTTCCCACAATAAGTTTGATTGATCGCTATTGCATTTAAGATAATTCGGAATACCGAATCAAAAGCACATGTTCGAGTCAGATTAATTTTCACCGAATCTATTTGAACGGCTCCACACAGAAAACCATTCCAAAACATTGGTATTACACCCAGCTTAGCATCTGTCACAAACTCCCACTCTGGACATTCGTCCAAATAAGATGGGGGTTTGTGTTTTTTATTGGCACATTCATTTTCGTTACGACCGCCAATAACTTTGGGCTTTTCTGCTAAGCCTCGCCAGTTTTCGCAAATATTTAAATTACCCAATTGTTCATTTTCGTTACAGTTGTCATCGCTAATTTGTCTCAAACTGAATTGATTATTACTGCGATCATGGACCGAAATCGTATTTACTGGTAACATTTTGGTTTCAGTCAAAAAATTGTCTTCCGATGAACTGTTTTTCATAGGCAATCTTTTATCGAATGCTAACTTTTCATTGGTTAGAAAAAAAGGCGCAGTTAGTTTTTTTCTGCAAGTTTCATTGTTCGATTCCGCAGTTAAATCAGGGGTACTTCGGTGGATAATCTGGGTCTTAAAACTCTCCATATCATTATCTGTATCAACTGGAAGGTCTTCAGCTGTCGAATCCGTCGATCTGTTACTTCTGATAAAAGTAGTATCATCGACGCTGTGTTGGAGATCAAGGTTCGAGGAGGCAGCAATGATGTTTGACTTCTCAGTGATAATTGATGGCAAATCGCTTGGATTCGATACCAGTCTGAGTTTACCATTGAGATGGTCCAAATGCTGCATAGTGAATTTATCGACACGCATCGGCAATTGACCCTTGAAGGCGCGATTTTTTAAATCACCGAATTCGGCTCCGACGGATGAAGAAGTGGCTATTACTGAGCCGTTATTGAAATGTGGCCTCATAATGCCAGTCCATAACGCCAAGTATGGGAGTTGTCGCTTTTTCAATTGTTTCGCGAACTCAGGATTGAAACTTGCATTTATTGGGGTACCTTCCATCGATTCAGCGACGATTTCTTATGCAGTATCGTACAGTCATTGGCTCCAAGTGTTCCAGCTCGATTTCACGAAATCTTCTTTCTGACTACCGCCAGTGACTCGATTTTCTGATTCACTATCAGGATGATCGTCCATCTCATTCATAATCACTCCCTTCATCGTCTTATTAAGATATTGCATCCGAGACTCTGCCGGTAGTGTTAGAATGCTGCGTGCAGCGGAAATCCGAATAGCAATGGATGAAGGCAGTGCGAACATAAGCGCGACGGAGCCGTCAGCTCCCCAGCGCCACAGCTTCGCCGGATCGTCGCCGGCAGCGGCAGAGTCAGCGCTGAATGCATCCATCCATCGCTGTTTGGAACTCACTAGCGGCTCGGAAGCGTCGATTCGAGAGTTTATTATTTCCTTCTCTTCATTGTCATTTGTCATTATTTCATTCGATTTTTATTGTTGAATACATATCTTCTCACTGGTTTTATCCGATTGAATAGTATTACATTCTCGTGGCTCTTCTTTCAATTCTGTCATCTTGCAGAAAATACAGCTCAGCTCAGCAGCATGTCTGAGCGTCGTAAGGCTTACGATGCAACTATGTTGCAAGAAATATTACTGCAACCCGATTTTCGAACTATCGACGACAATGGTAAAGCCTATGCACCCAAACACGACGTTTATATTGCCATTAGCCAAAGAATGCAAAATGGCGGTTCTTATATTTCTCTTCGTCATGTTCACACCATCATAAATAATGACCGCAATGGCTTTAAAACATTACTTTCAAAAAAATATTTTATTAAACCATGCATCACACCAGATGAATATGAAAGTAGTATTGATGATAACTCCTCTGCAACGACTCTCAATAATTCTGAATCTTGTTATTCAAGTAATATTAGGCTCGTACTATCTGCAAAAGATTGGCGGGAGATAAAACTAAGGAAATTGATTTCTGGTTCACGAGCCTATTGGAAATTAAATGAGGGCTGGACTGACATCGTAGCTGATAAGATATGTCAACAATACAGCGGTTTACCGTGTGTATTTTCTTTTAAAAACAACCTCGTTACTCCATCTGCTATCGCACGATATTATGCGATCTTTCATGGTGCCTGCGTGCAATGCAAAGCACTTATAAGAGGTGAATTGTTACGAGACCCACCGCAAAATGCGGATGTCATTGTTCGATGCCATATCAATAACATCGTATCAGATATGCACGTTGGCAGCAAAAAAAGGCAACTAAGAGGTCTGAGGAGAGAAAAAGTTGCAAAAAAGCTGATCGAGGAAAAAAAAGACGCCATTACTTACAGGCGAGAAGAGGCAAAGCGGTTGAAGAAATTCGGTCAACGAGAACCACCCACACTGCCAAGTTGCCCAGTTTTACGTAAAGCTAAAGAGCAACAGATGCTCAAAGACTATGGGTTGTCTTTCTCCAACCCTATACTAACTTTACTGCATCAGTCCAAATCAGGTAAGTATGCTGGCTCGATCCTGGCTATGAATGCATTGAAGTTCTGCTGTATTCACTGGACACCGGAGCAATTACAGATATATATCGTTCGGTGCAAAAAGGATCCCAGTGCAATCCTAACTATCGATGCGACAGGTGGTCTAGTCAAACGTGATAATAAACAGGAACCACACATATTTCTATACCAATGCATGATCGTATCGACTGAAGGCAGCGTACCTGTATTTCAAATGTTCTCTGCCGATCAATCTGCATTACAAATCGGAAATTTTTTGCGACTAATTTTATCAAAACGAGCGCCGGTTCCACCTATTAGGGTAAGCGATTTCGGGTGGGCTTTATTAATTGCAACATCCCAGACCTTCGGAAAATGCAGTGATTTCGGCGATTATCTCCAGAAATGCTACACTGTTGTAGTGCAAAATGGTGAGTCACTCCCGGCTTCGTACATCCGACTGGATGTATCGCACTTGATCGCTATGGTATCACGCTGGAAATGTTGAAAAGTGCAAGGGAAGGGATGTGCACTTCGCAGATATTATCTAAGATGCCTGGGTCAAGCATATCAAATGTGTGACTTCAATGAATTGACATTCTTTTTGGAATCTGTTGTTGTAATATCCCTGAGTGAGTTTATCGGATGCTCGGAGGATGGGCTTACACTACCGGCAGAGTCTCGGATGCAATATCTTAATAAGACGATAAAGGGAGTGATTATGAATGAGATGGACGATCATCCTGATAGTGAATCAGAAAATCGAGTCACTGGCGGTAGTCAGAAAGAAGATTTCGTGAAATCGAGCTGGAACACTTGGAGCCAATGACTGTACGATACTGCATAAGAAATCGTCGCTGAATCGATGGAAGGTACCCCAATAAATGCATGTTTCAATCCTGAGTTCGCGAAACAATTAGAAAAGCGACAACTCCCATACTTGGCGTTATGGACTGGCATTATGAGGCCACATTTCAATAACGGCTCAGTAATAGGCACTTCTTCATCCGTCGGAGCTGAATTCAGTGATTTAAAGAATCGCGCCTTCAAGGGTCAATTGCCGATGCGTGTCGATAAATTCACTATGCAGCATTTGGACCATCTCAATGGTAAACTCAGACTGGTATCGAATCCAAGCGATTTGCCATCAATTATCACTGAGAAGTCAAACATCATTGCTGCCTCCTCGAACCTTGATCTCCAACACAGCGTCGATGATCCTACTTTCATCAGAAGTAACAGATCGACGGATTCGACAGCTGAAGACCTTCCAGTTGATACAGATATTTATATGGAGAGTTTTGAGACCCAGATTATCCACCGAAGTACCCCTGATTTAACTGCGGAATCGAACAATGGAACTTGCAGAAAAAAACTAACTGCGCCTTTTTTTCTAACCAATGGGAAGTTAGCATTCAATAAAAGATTGCCTATGAAAAACAGTTCATCGGAAGACAATTTTTTGACTGAAACCAAAATGTCACCAGTAAATACGATTTCGGTCCATGATCGCAGCAATGATCAATTCAGTTTGAGACAAATTAGCGATGACAACTGTAACGAAAATGAACAATTGGGTAATTTAAATATTTGCGAAAACTGGCGAGGCTTAGCAGAAAAGCCCAAAGTTATTGGCGGTCGTAACGAAAATGAATGTGCTAAAAAAAAACACAAACCCCCAGCTTATTTGGACGAATGTCCAGAGTGGGAGTTTGTGAAAGATGCTAAGCTGGGTGTAATACCAATGTTTCGGAATGGTTTTCTGTGTGGAGCCGTTCAAATAGATTCGGTGAAAATTAATCTGACTCAAACATGTGCTTTTGATTCGGTATTCCGAATTATCTTAAATGCAATAGCGATCAATCAAACTTATTGTGGAAAAAGCAAATTATGCGTCAGCCCGACTATGAAGCTAGCCTTGACAATGTTGCACGATAAAAACCTTACCTCTGAACATTTAACCGAAAGAGCTAAAATATTAATGAATTTAGAACTTTCCAGAGATGCTGTAATTGTCTATACCAGGACCATTAAAAAGCTTGACGCAATGTGTAACGTAGCTCATTGAGCTGATAATTTATTCCTACTTGATCCTAGTTATACAAAAATTGTGTCGTGCCCGTGTGGATATAATGTTACACGCCCTGTCGTATCGATACCGGTGAATGTTGATATTTTGATGTGTGAAGGCTTGGAACATATGCAGCAGGCTATTGATGATGTTCAATTAATGCAGACGACTTGCTTTAAATGCGAAAGACGCATACAAGGAAAACGGATATATGGCCCTCATATTCTGATGGATCTTTCGGTTTTTACAGATGATCGGTATGTAACTACTCGACCAAAAAAACTAAGACACAATCTCGATTCAACGGCGATGACGCTTAAAATTGATGGAAATACATTTTTACTGGCTGGTGTCATTGACTACCGCGCAGAACATTACATCGCATATGCCAAGTCCGGTATGTACTGGAGCAAGTATGATGACATTAATGCTGAACGTACTAACGCCAACTCGCAGACAGAGGTGAGGCCTCATTTTATCGTGTACACCATTGTGCGTAACGATAATTATTGATGTTTCGTTTCTTGGAACAGTTAAGAGCCTAAAGACGATGGCGCTGAGAAGACGCATGAGACACACGACTGGAGAACGAAGAATTACAAGGAAACAATTAAAAGAAAAGAATCGGATACTTTAGCAGAAAAACAATAAAAAAAAGATGGGGAAAAAAAAAAAAAAAAAAACTGGAACTACAATTCACTACGTCCCTGTCGTTGGTTCTGAGTAATTCTAAAGGTGAATGAACACCGAAATATGAAGAAGGAAATGGATATGACTCCAGAACGACCGCGAATAATGTCGCGTTGATAACCTTCGTTTTCAGTAGTTCTGCATATGGGAATAATAGTTCTGGTCGTTTAACGTGAGATGCTGCGATATAAGTTGAGATGCTGTTCAAAACTCGGGAGTTCCAGACTCTACGGACCTATTTTTTGATAGTTCCGCATATTAGAATGATAGTTCTGGTCGTTTAACGTGAGATGCTGCGATATGAATTGAGATGCTGTTCGGAACTCAGGAGTTCCGGACTCTACGGACCTATTTTCTGATAGTTCTGCTGATTAGAACGATAGTTCTGGTCGTACAATGTGGGATGCTGCGATATAGGTTGAGATGCTGGTCAAAACTCGGAAGTTCTAGACTCTACGGACCTATTTTTTGATAGTTCTGCTGATTAGAACGATAGTTCTGGTGATACAATGTAGGATGCTGCGATATAGGTTAAGATGCTGGTAAAAACTCAGGATTTCTAGACTCTATGGACCTATTTTCTGATAGTTCGGCATATGAGAATAATAGTTCTGGTCGTTTAACGTGAGATGCTGCGATATGAATTGAGATGCTGTTCGGAACTCAGGAGTTCTGGACTCTACGGACCTATTTCTTGATAGTTCTGCATATAAGAATGATAGTTCCGGTCGTTGAACGTGAGATGCTGCAATATGAGTTGAGATGCTGCACAGAACTCTAAAGTTTCAGACTTTACGGACCTACTTTTCGATAGTTTTGCATATAAGAACGATAGTTCTGAGCATACGACGTAAGATACTGCGATATAAGTTGAGATGCTGCGATATAAGTTGAGATGCTGTCCAAAACTTGGGAGTTCCAAACTCTACGGACCTATTTTTTGATAGTTCTGCATATGAGAATGATAGTTCTGGTCGTTCAACATGAGATGCTGCGATATAAGTCAAGATGCAGCGCAGAACTCTCAAGTTTCAGACTCGACAGACCTATTTTCTAATAGTTTTGCCTAATCGAACGATAGTTCTAGTCGTACGACGTGAGATGCTGCGATATAAGTTAAGATGCTGTTCTAAACTCGGGAGTTCTAGACTCTACGGACCTTTTTTTGTGATAGTTCTGCTGATTGAAACGATAGTTCTGGTCGTACAATGTGAGATGCGACGATATAAGTTGAGATGCTGTACAAAACTGGGGAGTTCCAGACTCTACGGACCTATTTTCCTGAAGTTCTGCATATTAGAATGATAGTTCTGGTCGTTCAACGTGAGATGCTGCGATATAAGTTGTGATGCTGCGCGGATCTCCAGAGTTTCAGACTCTACGGACCTATTTTCCAATAGTTTCGCCTATTGAAACGATAGTTCTGGTCGTCCAATGTGAGATGCTGCGATATAGGTTTGGATGCTGTTCAAAATTCGGGAGTTTAAGACTCTACGGACCTAATTTTTGATGGTTCTGCTGATTAAAACGATAGTTCTGGTCGTACAATGTGAGATGCTGCAATATCAGTTGAGACGCTGTTTAAAACTCGGGAGTTCTAGACTCTACGGACCTATTTTTTGATAGATCGGCAAATGAGAATAATAGTTCCGGTCGTTTAACGTGAGATGCTGCAAAATGAATTGAGATGCTGTTCGGAACTCAGGAGTTCCGGACTCTACGGACCTATTTTTTGATAGTTCTGCATATTAGAATGATAGTTCTGGTCGTTTCACGTGAGATGCTGCGATATGAATTGAGATGCTGTTCGGAACTCAGGAGTTCCTGACTCTACGAAACTATTTTTAATAGTTCTGCATATAAGAATGATAGTTCTAGTCGTTTAACGTGAGATGCTGCGATATAAGTTGAGATGCTGTTTAAAACTCGGAAGTTCTAGACTCCACGGACCTATTTCGGGATTGTTTTGCTGATTCAAACGATAGTTCTGGTCGTACAATGTGAGATGCTTCGATAGAGAGGGAGAACCGTTTCAGACTCTGGAGTTTTGGGCCTCCAGGCGAGCAAAGTGGGGCCCTGATGCACCGAAAATCGGCAGAATCATGGGAGCCCAAGTCACAGGTGGTAACACTTCCCGTTTTATTCAATTCTGACTTCAATTCGATGAATTCCGCTGGAATGCTAGAAAAGCCTATGCAAAGTCAGCATCTTATTCCTCACAATCGCCTTTTCGTACCAAAAATCGACAGAACTCTCAGAGAAATAGTCGCAGGTGGTAGAACTTCCCGTTTTCATGTTATCCTGACTTTAACTCTATGAATTCTGCTGAGATGCCAGAAAAGCCTACGCGAAGTTAGCATCTCATTCTCGAAAAGTGCTTTTTTTCTTCGAAAATTGACAGAACTTTCAAAGAAATAGTCGCAGGTGGTAGAACTTTCCGTTCTTCTGTCATTCCGACTTCAATTTCATGGATTCCGCTGAGATGCTAGAAATGCCTACGCGAAGTAAGCATCTCATTTCAGAAAAGTACTCTTTTCCCCTGAAAATTGATAGAACTATTCATGAAACCTATTGGGAACTGGAGAACTTTTTCGGATGCTGACGGAACTCTCATCTATTTCTGAGATTCCAAGAATTGAGATGCTAAATTCACACAGCCGACTTAAGAGCATTACGTTTCGCTGCAGTTGCACGATGCTTCTTTTGGCTCTTTGGTTTGGCAGCCCTGTTGTCAAGCTGGCAATGACGTTGAAGTTTCAACCGGATAAGTGTGAGTTTCTCCGGAAGGAAGTAACTTATTTGGGACATATCATCTCGGAGGACGGGATAAAACTTGATCCAAGCAAAATTGAGGCTGTAAAAAAATTCCCTATGCCAAAAACCGCAACCAACATAAAATCTTTCCTTGGATTAGTTGGCTACTACCGACGGTTTATCAATAATTTCTCATTAATTGCAAAACCGATGACAGAATTATTACGAAAGGATAAACCATTCGAGTGGACATCTCTGCAACAGAAATCGTTTGAGGAACTGGAAAATGCATTAGTATCTGATTCTATCTTGATATACCCAGACTATGCACAGACTTTTAATGTGACTACAGACGCTAGCAGCACAGCTGTAGGTGCAATCTTATCGCAAGGCACACCAGGCGACGATAGACCCATAGCGTACGCGTCACGAACCTTGAACACAGCTGAGACGAATTACTCGACGATCGAGCGCGAACTTCTTGCAATAGTATGGGCCGTACAGCACTTCGGACCCTACCTTTTCAGTAGAAAGTTTAAAATATTTACAGACCATAGACCTTTGACTTGGCTTTTTAAGGTCAAAAATCCAAATAGTAAATTGGTTCGATGGCAAATAAAACTCTCGGAATACGAGTACAAAATTCATTATAAACCAGGAAAGAAAAACCAAAATGCAGACGCATTGAGTAGAAATCCTATAGAACCATACGCAGACATAAGCCAGGAAATTTACGTAACAAATTCAGAAGATTCCTTTCCAACATACTCGGACTACTTGAACATTGTAAAAACAACGATAATACAAAATCCAAATGTCGTAGAGATTCATGATGACCTTTTTAATCGAAATGACAATTATGCACATGCTGTCTCCACAGACTTCGAAATGAATAAAGGGACAGCCCTAGAATTCAAAACTAGGTACGGTCATGTCGATCAACTCAAGGAACAATCCGATCTTTATTCGACCGCGAAACTACAATTGTCAGACCGTAATATATATTACCTAATGACCAAGCAAAATTATTGGGATAAACCAACTTACGAGGATATTTACATTAGTTTGATAAATTTCAGGAAAATACTAGAATTAGATTTGGTTAGATCTGTTTCCAAGCCGAGAATAGCTTGCGGACTTGATCGCTTAGCTTGGCATAAGATTCGTACTATGTTGCGATATGTATTTCAAGGATCTGGTATCAAAATTACAATCTGCACGAACTTTAAAACAAATTTGACACCTCATCAAATTCAAGATATTATCAAAAAATATCATGATAGTCCTTCAGGTGGACACCAGGGTGTAAACCGAACTATAAATCGGATCAAAGAAAGGTACTATTGGGATTCGATGAAACACGATGTGAAGAACTATGTGCGAAATTGTATAATTTGTCAAAAGTTTAAAACTGATCGACGAAAGACCAAAATGCCTATGAAATTTACGACAAGCAGTAGTAAGCCGTTTGAGAAGGTTTTCTTAGACATAGTGGGACCACTTCCTACGACTAAATCCGGACATAGTTACATACTCACTTTACAGGATGACCTCACCAAATTCTCACAGGCCTATCCTTTAAGAGCGGCTACAGCCGAACACACAGCCGAAGCTTTTATTCGAAATTTCATTTCCAATTATGGAGTTCCACAATCCATTCTAACTGACCAAGGAACTAACTTCATGAGTGAGCTTTTTACTCAAGTTACGAAATTACTGAAAATTAAAAAATTAAACTCTACCGCATACCATCCGCAAACTAATGGCGCTCTTGAACGGAGTCATGGTACTCTCAAAGCTATTTGAGGTGTATGTCGACCATTGATAACTGGAACGAATCTTTACCTATGTATATTCTCGCTTACAACACAACTCCGCATACGATAACAAAAACTTTACCTTATAAACTCATATATGGGCAGATAGCTAGAATACCTTGCAGAATAGCGCACGACCCAAATGAAGAAACATATAAAGACTACTCCCGACGGCTTTCTGAAAAATTAAGCGATATCCGGAAAATCGCCAAAGAAAACATCATCAGTTCTAAAGAGAAATCAAAATTAAATTATGATCAGGCAATACGACCTCAAACCTTCGAACCAGGAGATCTAGTTTTGGTCATCAACGAGACCGCAGGACCTTTAGATCCGAAATTTCATGGACCTTATTTAATTATTAAACAAATTAATGAATTAAATTACGAATTAAAAATTAAGGGAAAGGTAAAAATTTTACAAGCAAATAAACTGAAATTATATCACGAGACTGTTGTCTGATTGCTTTCAGGCTCCTCAAAACAGTCCAGGGAAATTATAAAGACGTACCATACGAAAATTCAGCTGGACTTTACTATGAAGAGATTGGGGCTGTCAAATTATATTCAACTGAATGGCGAATAGTAACTTTCCTTGACTTCAATCATTTTTTCGATCAATTGGACAGAATAGCGATACTCTCAGAAAAAGTTAAAGCAGCGTGCAGGACAGATGGTAGTAGAATGATAACATGCAGGAAGTATTTAGACTCATTAGATCATGTAGTGATAGGACTCAGAGAAAAACAAACTGATCTGCAAGATTTTCTTGGCTTTTATAACGTATCTGAACCTAATAGCAATAGAAACAAGAGAGGTTGGTTTGACGGAATAGGACATGTTTTCAAAGAAATTTTTGGTTTGGTTGACAACGAAGATGGGGAAAGGTTTGATGCGGAAATTGAAAAACTAACCGAAGGAGAAAGAAAAACCCTCGAATCGGTTAAAGAACAAGCAACAATAGTATCAAGCACGATCCAAAATTTTAATGACACGGTCCAACATCTTAATAAAAACGAAGCAATGATTAACAAAAATCTGAAGGATTTTGGTAAAGACATATACATAATATTCAACAATACCCATACCACACACGTAACTCAGCTGATAGACGAAAATTTTATGGTGCTTAATGTAATGATAGAGACGTTCTTGATCGACCTTAGCAATATTATGGACGCAATTCTCTTCAGCCAACAAAACATCATACATCCAGTCATTATGAGACCTAGCCAACTCGTAATGGAGCTACGATCTATAATCAATAATATACCTACCGATCTACATTTTGCTTTAGCACCAAACCTCCAAAATATTCACGATTTAATGAAGGGAATATCTGTAGAAAGCTCAAAAACTGAATCAAAATTAGTTTTTATTATTCGGGTCCCTCTGATCCATGATAGGGAATACAAAATGTATCGAGTCAACCCGTTGCCAACTAAACACGAAAGCAATAAATTCTTGTTTATCAAACCAAAAATAAAAAAATTTGGTATTACAGCTACCAGACAAAATTATGTTATTCTAGATGATTCAATGACGATGTGTAGACTGATCAGAAACGACTATTGGATCTGCAGACAAACGCAACCAGTATTCCTAACTCACGCTAGCAGTAGCTGCGAAGTCTTATTGTTCCTCAATGCAAGTCCGATTCCAGAAACATGTGATATCAGATTGGCAGAATAAACAAATCCATTATGGATTCAAATTCAGAAACAAAACGATTGGTTGTACGTCCTACCAAAACCAGAATTACTTACAGTAAGTTGTTCCGTGAATGACCACATACAAGATATTAGAATGCAGAGAACAGGAATTTTAGAATTAGATGCGAATTGCAAGGGCTATACGAGCTCAGCAATTTTAACACCGAACAGAATATACAATAAGACTATCAATAGAATATTTATGCCAACAGTGGACCTAAGGTCAGACGATTGTTGTGAAGATCTATCAGATGCTCTGAACACTACTCAGCTTAATTTCGACGATTCCAATTCTGTAAAAAAATTCAATTTAGAAGATTTGACTATTGCTAGTCATAAGTTAAGAGCAATAAAAGAATCTGCCGATGAAATCCTGAAACAACAGGATAAAGAAACGACTTTCCGCAGAGTCAGTTACTTAGCTTATTTTGTAACTTCAATCATAAGTATCTATATTATAGACAAATTATTGAGTTGGTGCTACAAAACCACCCAACATCCAATTCCGGGTAACTCAACTGGACTCGGAGGAATGATTCAAAATGTTGTTGTAAATCGTTGTAAACCTCGACGAACTCGTGCTCCAGTAGCTGTTGTCATGTCTGAAATAACGGATGACGAGGATGAACCGGGTGACGAATCACTCAGATTGAGATACCTGGACGGGCGAGATCGTAGAGAGTAACTATTTTATACATGAAAAAAAAAAAAAAAAAAAAAAAAAAAACAATTTTATATACCTATACATATATAAGTCGAGGCGGCAGGGCCATTTCTTTTATTTAAACGATTTCGCCTCATGGGCGGCATCGGTATTGCCGGTTTGTTATAATAACAACAACGGTAATACAATATCAATCAAATGATGTATAATACGTAAAAGGGTCTTTTCTAGTAATAGAATTATAAATATTTCGATGCAAGGGAGATTAAACGAATTCACGACAGGTGTCAATTCCAAGCTTCTGATGTGTTCTGATTTCAAATTGCCAAACGTTGCTATGCGAAACAATTTCATAAATACTGGAATTTTGAAGATCGTGACTACGTTCGAATGATGTAATCATCCATCGTCCCAGGCATGAAAACACAAATCACCGACACGGCCATCCTGACCTGTCACACGCCCTCGTGTGCTTATTTGTTCAGTCTGGAAAAATAAATCATTCTACACAATATCTTGTCTTCCAGACCAAACTCAATGAAAAGGAGGAAATTCTTTGATTGTCCTTTCAACTTTTGAAACATATTCAGTAAAACAAATGCCCTGCTCCCATTAAAATTGATAACCTTCCAAAACTACATCAAAGCATTCAAACAAGACTCGTTACCAACATCGTAGCAGTCTTTCCATAAAACCATCAAACCATAAGAACATGTCGTCATGTGACCATGTGATCATGTGAGTCCATCCACATACCACCATGCCACCATGAGACCATGTCTCCCAAAACACCATATGACCATGGGACTCTGTCCTCATGCCACCATGTGACTAAATCACCATGTGACCATGAGACCTCACCATGTCATCTGCCCAGACACCTTTAGCCGTTACATTGCGCAATCTCCGTCCATAAAATGGGTTAGGTTCTTTATGATCTACAACTATTAAGCGTAAAGAGTGTCTGCATTTACACATGAAATTCATAATACATGTTCCCCAAATCCAAAAAGTTGTTTCCATACATAAATCACTCAAGAACGCCAACACTGTCCGTTCTTGATCACTCAATCAAATTCTCAGCGTTATTATCCAATTCAATGGGAACAGAACAATCTGGCATTCGCCGTAAACGGTCATGAGCTACTTTATATGTACGACTAGAATTTAATGCTTTCAGCACATATCTGTCATGATCTAAAACTTCAATAATTTTAAAAGGACCACCAAATTTTGGATCCAATTTACATTGATTTCGTTCATTATTTTTAACTAAAACAAAATCTCCTACAACAAAATTTTGAACTAGGGCTTTAGAAATATCAAACCTTTCTTTCTCTAGTTGTGCCCTGTTCTGAATCAAATCAGCTGCCTGCTCTCTGATTTCAGTAAGATTTACAATACATTCGTCCTCAGATAATGAAAATAAATTGAGTGGTCTCGCAACCCTCCCAATAAGTAATTCTAAAGGACTTGCTTTTATCACACTATGCATAGTTGAATTTATTGCAATTTGAATTTCACCAATAGCGTCTTGCCAAGATTTATTAACATCGGACTCTACAGTTGTTAACATATTTTTCAAAGTACACATAACACGTTCAACCTGGCCATTACCCCGACTGGTCCCAGTCGAAACAAGATGCAAATCAATGTTATGTAAAGAGCAAAATTCCCTAAAATCTTTGTTATCAAAACATCTGCCTTTATCTGCAATAACCCGTACAGGAGCCCCAAAAAGTGAAACTGCATAACGGAGAGCCCGGATTGCAGAAATTGCATCAATATGCAACGAATGATTAAGAAGTACAAACTTCGTAAAGGCATCAATCAATACAAAAATATATTCTTTCGTGTTAGTTTTTCCACTCAACTTCCCAGTAGCATCTAAATGTAAAGTGTGCCACGGAATGGATACCTTGGGTATAGGATGTAATTCCACCTGAATTTTACCCGAAGAAGATTTGGATACTCTACATGTAATACAATTTTCAACAAATTTTCGAATATATTTTGACATTTTCGGAAACCAAAACTGTTCATAAGCCTTTTCAAGAGTCTTACTCCAACCAAGATGCATGAGAGATTCATGTACATGATTGATAACTGACCACTTAAAAGCATGCGGAATAATCGGTAAAGAATAAGTTCGATTATTGCGCTGAATTACTCGATACAATATTCCAGAACGTACTTCATAAGAACTAGCATATTCAAAACCAATCTGACTATCCGATAATTTAGTAATAATTTCAGTTATTTGCCCATCTTTCTGTTGCTCTGCTAATAACCAGTTATTCGAAATAGTTGCTAAATTGACACGCTTCTGTTGACCTAAAGATGAATGTGACTCACCAAGGGGTTGAGAAACTGAAAAATTTACTCCATCCAGAGGATTCCGAGAGAAGAAATCCGCATGACTCATATGCTTACCTTCTCGATAAACAATATCAAAATCGAAAGATTGAAGAAAAGCCCACCATCGATGAACTCTAGGACTCAAATCAATCTTATTTCGAGAAGCTTTAAGAGAATTGCAATCAGTAACCACAAGAAAATGCCTTCCAAGAAGAAAGTGACGGAAGTGCTTGATAGCATTTACTACAGCAAGAGTCTCTAACTCATAAGAATGATAACGAGATTCAGCAGCTGTAGTCTTTTTACTAAAATAAGCGACAGGATGTAACTTCAAATTGACTTTTTGTAGAAAAATAGCACCATAACCAAGGGAGCTGGCATCTGTATGAATTTCGATAGGAAAATTCGGATCAAAAATCATTAATACAGGAGAAGTGGTCAACCGTATAATAATTTGTTGACGAATATTCTCAAACTGTGGAGTCCAAGTAATTTTACCTTTTCCAGAGGTTAATCTATATAGCGGTGCAGTAATCTTCGAGAAAGAATTTATAAATTGACGAAAATAAGAAGCCAAACCAATAAATTGCCGAAGCTGTGCTACAGTTTCAGGTGGAGGCAACTGGGCCAACGCCTCAATTTTCCGAGGGTTAGGTTTGATTTGCCCCGAAGAAACTTCAAACCCTAAATACTCCACCTTCTCAATAAGGAAAGAACACTTCTTCAAATTTATTGAAAAACCCGCTTTTGTTAAAGCTTCCAAAACTATTCTAAGACGATCTATTCCCTCAGCAATTGTGCACGATGGAATTAAAACATCATCAATGTAGCAAACAGCAAAAGTGTTAACAAGATCACCTAAACCTTTATTAATTGCCCGTTGAAAAACAGACGGTGCATTCTTTAATCCAAAAGGCATGGACAAATATTCATATTGACCATCAGGCGTGACAAATGCAGTTCGTTCAATCGAATCCGGATGGATTGGAATCTGATGGAAACCACTCGCCATATCCAGAGAAGTAAAATAATTCGCACCAGCTAATCTGTTGATCTGATCAGCTATCAAGGGCAAAGGATATCTATCAGCCACCGTATTGCTATTGAGCTCTCGATAGTCGACGCACATTCTGTCTGATCCGTCCTTCTTTTTAACTAATAGAATGGGGCTTGAAAATGGTGAACAACTTGGCCTTATGATATTTGCTGCAAGTAACTCTTTAATTTTATCTCGAACTACCTCTCGTTCATGAACACCTAGACGATATGGACGTCTTTGAACAGTCCGGTTCGGATCTATCAGACGAATTTGTAACTCCCCGGTATTGACCTTAGATTGAGGCGTCCCTTCAACAAAAGATGAAGCGAATTCTTTTAATAATTTTACAAGCATATCTCTTTCCTCAAGAGAAACTCCGGTTTTGATGTTTTCAAAATTTTGAGGTTTAGAAACAATTTTACAGACATTGACAATTGGTAGTCGTTTTAGAAATAATCTATTACTTGACATCTCAACAGCAAAACCAAGATCCAATATCTCCCGGCCAACTAGGATTCCAAAGCTCAGGTCATGATCAGGCAGGACGTGAAATAAAATTTCGAGATAATGATCATTAATTACGACATCTGCCGAAATTTGTAGAGAACTAAATGTATTGTTTTTTCCGATACCCAACAGTGATACTAAATTATGGTATCGCCTACCAGCAAATTTATCGGCAATACTTTCTTTCATCAGAGAGCATTCGGCTCCTGAATCAAAACTAAACGAAAACTGCTCACCAAGATGTGACAGCTGTCCCTGAACAGGCTGCTTTTCACAGAGATTAACCCGATGAACCGCTTGAGGGTTGTTCTTCGATGAACCCGGTTTCGAAGAACCATTCTTCGGGCAACGAGGAACAATGTGTCCAGCTTCCCCACATTTGAAACAGGTCACTGATGACCTTGGTGCAGCAAACGTCTTCTGACTCTGCCCCGAAGATTTCTGCGAGTTGCGACAATCCGCTATTTTGTGCCCAACCTTACCGCAGCCGTAGCATTTGCTTCCCGATGCAACGTTCAATTTCTGCCGTTTCAAGTCAAAAGTCTCTTTCACTGGTACCGGTCGCTTCCTGTAGGCTACCGCCATCAGTTCCTGTTGCAGCTTAACCCGCGTATCAATATTTTTAGTAAATGCCTCCTGCTGAAGCCGTGAATCCACTTGCGACAGATGAGCCATCACAAAAGATGCAGCAAGTTGTTCTGTGCTCAAAGATTCCCAACGAGCCATCAAGGAAGACAGAATCCTTCCCCCATATGCGGCCAAACATTCACCTTCTTTTGGTTTTCCAGAAAGCACACGAAGAAATGTTGCCGCGGTGGTTTCGACGGTCTCAAAACGTGCCAGAAATGCCTCTCGATATTGTCCCCAGGTCATGTTCGGGAAGGTAGCCTGTGGAAACCAGGTAGCTGCGGATCCCTTCATAGCGCGGCTGAGAACGCTGATAAGCGCGCCCCCATCGAGCGTCTGATTTTGGAGGCACAAATCCGCAGTTTGGCACCACGCCCGTGCATCCACATCGTCCGCTTCAGGGTTAAACTCTGGTAAACGAATTGCCGATCCTCTTGGAAGCGATGAAATTCCAGAGGTAGATGGAATCGGCACATGTAGCGTTTGGATTAAATCTGCCACACTCTGAGTGTGTAGACGAAACATTTCTTGCCAACGGTCATCATCGCTTGCCTGTCGTAAATTTCTGGGGGGTGATTCGTGATGTTCCCGTTCCCTCGCAGTCTCAGACCTTTCCCACATTCTTTCTTCAATTACCGGCAACGATCCCACTTCTGAAGTCGAGGCGGCAGGGCCATTTCTTTTATTTAAACGATTTCGCCTCATGGGCGGCATCGGTATTGCCGGTTTGTTATAATAACAACAACGGTAATACAATATCAATCAAATGATGTATAATACGTAAAAGGGTCTTTTCTAGTAATAGAATTATAAATATTTCGATGCAAGGGAGATTAAACGAATTCACGACAGGTGTCAATTCCAAGCTTCTGATGTGTTCTGATTTCAAATTGCCAAACGTTGCTATGCGAAACAATTTCATAAATACTGGAATTTTGAAGATCGTGACTACGTTCGAATGATGTAATCATCCATCGTCCCAGGCATGAAAACACAAATCACCGACATATATATACTTTATAATGGATATCTTCGTACACACAATTATACATAATCATATCACTAAATAACAATATTAACCGATGAATATGTTTGCTTCGCTACTATATTCATTCTAAAGGGGGAGGTGTTATAATCCCACCTATTTTATTCGCTTATTATTTCTTTATCGTAAGTCGCCACAGAGTGATATTGACTATGGCTGATTGCGACCGGATGTTTAGTCTTCAGGGTTGATTCGCCAAAGTATTTACCGGCTAAAATTCGCAGTAAATTTAACCACCATATTGGTTTTGATCACCTCGGAACGGCCACTCTCAATTCACTCTCAATTCTCTCTTCGGATTAGCAACACGTATTTTGTAAATACCTCAAATTCATCTGCTCACTAATAAAGTTCCAACAATCTTAAATCTTGGATTTTAATCTTTTATCAGTCAACGGATTCTAAATATAACAAAGTGTTTCCAAGAAAAGGGCACACAACAGCTTCAAGCTTCAAAACAAAATTTTGAGCAACGTTTCACGCACATTATTTGCTGAGTTATGAGGATCGGAAATCGGGCATTTTTTGGAGCGGAAACGGGGTGACCCGCTAATTTTTACGCGCAGTGTATATTACTCTAACATGTTTTAAGAGCCCCCTCTAAAGATCAACTCGAACAAAAAATGTTTAGTCAAGATTTCAAGAAATTTCCTAACTTCTCAAATATTGAATTTTTTCTACAGCCTACTGTGTGGGATAAGTCGTCAATACATTCTTGAGGCAACAGAAAAAATGTAAATAAAAACCACAACTCTTTTCTGTTTCTTTCAGTTGATAATATTCAGAAAAGATGGAAAACAGCGAGGGATGCTTATATAAAATGCCGAAATAAATTAACTCAGAAAAAATCTGGATCAGCTGCCTCTAAGATCGCAAAATATACTTATTACGATGAACCAACTTTTCTTGATCGTACGCAAGGAGGACCAACAGACAATAACTTCAGCTCACAATCAGATTCAGCATTGCAAGATATGGATGATCACGGCGAATCTTTGCCTGCAGAAAACAGTCAAGACGATTCTTCTCAACAAGAAATCCATGATGTACGGGCCGTGAGTACCAAAAACTTCAAAAGGAAGAGGCCTAACAATAATTCGGCATTTGAAGATAGCTTACTCACTTTGTTGAAAGATACAAAGGAAAAAGAAGATGACGACGACCGAGTTTTTCTAACATCGCTGCTGCCCTCTCTTAAAACTTTGAATTCGGACCAGAAACTCCTCTTTCGTAGTCAGGTGCTTCAATTGATCATGGCAATCAAACATTCTAATCAAACAAGCATGAGTATGCAACGCTTCTATCAAGTCGCTTCTCCGATCTATCCATCAACCTCTTTCACCAATGTTTCGCATTCCGTAAACCAACTAAATTCGAACCAGAATCAAAATCAATATATGCAATATCATCAGGCTCCAAACGCTCCAGCACATGCAGCGACCCCTCTACCCTCACCGGCTGCGTCAACCTTCTCGACCTCATCTTGGGAAACAATTTAATAACGCATAATAATGACTTATGTTAAGTTTTCCATGCAAATACAAAAGTGTTTTCTGATGAATTCATAATAAATCGTTTCAACAAATATTTGAGGTCTACTGTAAAATTATGTAAACAGTTCCACATCCTTACCTTATGGTTACTGCTACTCGTTCTATCGGAGAGATCGGTATCCTGTACAGATCTTCTAATGTCAAACTGTCCTTTAATCTTCCGACAAGCTCCTTAAACGAACGCGTTGACATCCGAAAATAATGGAAAACTTATCCTCGTCTTCATGAAGTGTAGTGTATAAGGACGAATGCTCCTCTCGTGCACCTTTGTTCCACAAGAGGATGCACCCAAAATCTTCTTTGTCGTTTGCGATTTTTTTTTTTTTATAAATAAAATACGCTGCACAGATTTTCAATTGCAGGGAGCTCATTTCTATTTGATATCTCGGCAAAGATTGACGGACGGCCGCGCAATTGTGCAAGAGCATCCGTCGTCCGGAAACGGGAGCACAAACCGCGCGCGGAGCGCGGAACGCGGAGCGTCCGCATAAGTGTGCAACCGGCCTAAGGATCTTGGATACCTCAGAGGCAACTCCGAAACCGCGATATATATACGTTTACTCGATCGGTCCTGCCCTCTTGCCGGAAAATGTAGAAGATATAGTCGATAAAGCAGAAAGAAAAGTGTTGGGCAGGATACGAATTCAATTATCAATTTGACTACTGGTCGCGCAGCTGCTTTCTCGTCATAGATTGATGATTTCTAAAGTAGGGTAAAGAGGTAAAATTCAATAATACGTTAACCCCAAAAATACCCTGTAACGTCCCGTTTTCCACCGGTTTGTCGGTAAGAGGGATCGCTCCTTGTGCCAACTCCCGGGAGTGTCTCCCGTAGCGGCCGTGTTTATCTTGCTCACCTTTTCTAAGGTCCTTTCTGTTATTATACGTCTGTTTTATAATTAGACCCAGGTGATTCCAAATATAGGTGACTGTGTCACAGCTGTTTTCGTGTTGCTTTGCCGATTTTATACGCCGGCTTCGCCGCCTGAATCGCGGGTACGTTCCTCGGGTGGATTTGGGGGGTTGATTTTCTAGGGCGGAGAAAACGGTTGAAGAGCTACTTATAACCGCAGTGGAATAAGCGCTAGACTTCCAGAATTCGGGGATGAGGGTGTCGAAAGCGATTGAATAATAATTTGGAACCGCAGTGGACCAAGCATTAAGCAACCAGAATTCTTGGGCGAGGATGCAGAAAACGATTGAATAACCACTCAGAACCGCAGTGGACTGAGCGTTAAGCAACCAGAATTCGGGGGTGAGGATGCAGAAAACGATTGAACAATAATCTGGAACCGCAGTGGACCAGAATATTAAGCGACCAGGGTTCTGAGGTGCAGAAGACGATTGAATAACCACTCAGAACCGCAGTGGACTGAGCGTTAAGCAACCAGAATCCCGGGGAGGAGGCAGAAAAGGATTGAATAATAACTTGGAACCGCAGTGGACCAAGCTTTAAGCAACCAGAGTTCCGGGGTGCAGAACACGATTGAATAACCACTCAGAACCGCAATGGACTGAGCGTTAAGCAACCAGAGTTCCAGGGAGGAGCTAGAAAACGATTGAACAATAACTTAGAACCGCAGTGGACTAAGCATTAAGCGACCAGAATTCCTTAGGGTTGGGTGTAGAAAATGAGTGGGTATCGGTTAGGAATTGTCGGGAATCGAAGGATTGTGCGTCCAGAATCTCGGGTAGGATGCTGAAAACGATTGAATAATGACTTAGAACCGCAGTGGACTAAGCATTAAGCGACCAGAATTCCTTTAGGACGGGATGTTGAAAACGATTGAGTAATAGTTTGGAACCGCAATGGACCAAATATTAAACGACCGGAATTCGAGACGGAATGCAAAAAACGATTGAATAATAACTTAGAACCGCAGTGGACTAAGCATTAAGCGACCAGAATTCTTTAGGACAGGGTGTTGAAAACGATTGAGTAATAGTTTGGAACCGCAATGGACCAAATATTAAACGACCAGAATTCGAAATAGAAAAGGAATGTGTTGCGACGGTTTTGCACAAAATGTTTAGGCGGCGTAATTTTACAAAATAAATCTCTGATTTTTAATATCGTTATTTGGTGATCTTTGTACAATGAAAATGATCGTTTGACTAGTAGTGGCTCGCTGGCCGTTTGAGTACCAAAAGGTAATTGCTCAAATTGAAGAAAATTGTTTTAAGATTGTTAATTAATCAAAATAATGCTTTCTCAAAAATAATATGTCTGGCGTCGATGCCGTAATGGAAATAATAATGAAGAGCGATTTTAGCTATGATTTCTCTTGGAAGGCTGAGCCTTGAATGAAGTTTTGCGTCTCTGCGACTTTTAGATAATTTTTCTAAGTTTTTGATAATAATAATGAAGAGCGATTCTATCAGTGGTTTCTCTTCACAGGCTGAGCCTGGAATGAACTGGCGGTCACTGAACGGCCGCGCTTTTATACTATTCTGGAAACTAATCCCATTTGTTCTATCACCTTCTATGGTGTCCATTTTTGGTATTTTTGACATTAGAACATTTGTTTATAATAAAAGTATTTCTTATCCTAGTCCCTGCAGATCTTCACGACTTTAGTTTTCTGAATTTGGACAATTTGTCATAAACAAATTGTTCTATGACCTTCTATGATGTCTATTTTTGGTAATTTTGATATTAGAACATTTTGTTATTTAAGGAATAATTTTCTATACCACTGGACTTCCTTTGTACCTGTTTAGAATTTTTGATTTGAACAATTGTTGGTTAAAATTGCAATGTTCTATGAGCTTCCATGATGTCCAAAAGTGCTTAAACGTTATTACATTTTTCTGGATTTTCGTTGATGCCGAGAGAAGTTATCTAGCTAGGTTTTGTACGGACTGGCTTTTCTAATTAATTCAATTTATTGCTAATATTTCTCACTTTTCTTTCTCTTTGCTCGGTGGTTTCGAGGGTTTGTGAGTGTGCATGTTCGCGCTAGAAAATCCGTGTTAATCCGCTAGGTTTGTATTGGGCTCGAACCAATACATGAGCGTTTTATACGTCTCAACCCTTATATAATGTCGATCGGGAAATGGCAATACATATAATTTAGTGATCATTTCGTAATTCTCAATGATCGATACAGACGTTGTAAATTATATGTATGTAGTAAAGTTCCTGACAATGAAACTCGAATCATAGTCTCAAATCGTGGATTTCTCTTTGTTGTAATTATTCCTCTCTACCATAAGCGTGTTAGCTAATATCCGCTGCCTTTCGTGGTCTGTTATGTGAATACGTCGAAGATGGCCTGAAATTCGCACAAAATTTGGCGTAGTAAATAAAAACACTTCACGTAAATGGTATAAAACGAATTTATTCGAAAAATGTTCAATATTCGTCACTCTCACTGTTATCGCAAAATGATGTTACACATATAGCCTGATATTACTTCATAATCCAGTCTCTCATCAGGTCTTTAGACTGCGCCGTTACCGTCGCAGAGTCTAAGTACTTTACCTGGTCTTTAGACTGCGCCGATCCCTTCGCAGAACCTATTGATGGGGGTTTGTGGCCTTTGGACTGCGCCGTTACCGTCGCAGAGCCTAAGTACTTTACCTGGTTTTCAGACTGCGCCGATCCCTTCGCAGAACCTATTGATGTAGATTTATGGCCTTTAGACTGCGCCGTTCCCGTCGCAGAACCGATCGACTTGGATTTGAAGACTTTAGACCACGCCTTTACCCTGGCAGGACCGTTTCATTCAGACTGACAAATTTTCTTTTTCCTGGTCCAAGGCCTTTCGCGATTGAGCATCCAGAACAGATGTGGGTTCCCTGATAGGCATGTTCCGCTCGCGACGAGAGTCGATTATTTCTGGAAGCAAACAATCATTATAAAAATTCTTAAGCCGCGATTGCATGCGTTCTTGCGAGAATTCATCGTCTCGGTCGGCCTTGACCGTCTTCATCCCGCGTAAGGTCCACACCGCGAAGATGCAGTAGTTCCTTCGAGTTACGTGAAGTTGTCCCTGTACTTGGAAATAGTAGTTATGCCCACTATTCATGTTGACCCCCGTAGAATCAAATATACTTCTAAGTTGTGCGACATTTCTCTCTATTGCTTCTTCCGGTGACATGTCCCTTGCCGCGTAGGGACACTTGACTTTGACGATGCCGTCCTCGTCGATCAAGCCGTCTGGCGAAGCTCCAAGGAAAGGTATTTCCTGGTCTATGAAGAGTCCACAACGCTTGATTCGTACATTTAGGGTGCTCTTCAACTGCGCAACAGCTTCTGATTCCTTCAGAGGTCCGTATATGCTAGCCTTGTTATGGTCTAGGCATGGTGAATATAATATCGAAGTAACGAGACTCGAGCAGAGTGTCGTTTGCCGCCTCTGACACACTTTGCCAAATTTCGAAGCCGTTAGCACTCGCTTTCGAAGCTGCAGTTACGAATTGGATTCCGACTGCTGCACGGTGAGACGTTCGATTCCGTCTCTTTGTTGCTGTGCTTCTTCAAAACGCTTCCTGTCTATCTGACACTGAGCATCGAACTCTTCCGTCGTCAAATCGGGCTTCTGTGAGTGCGCACCGTAGTCCTCGCTCGTACGCGTTTTCGTCGCTGGTGGCCCGTGGAACCGTTTCTTTTTGTTGACATGAGCTCGTGTAGCTGCAGCCAGGTGTTGACGTTTTCTGATTGTCTCCAGATGTTCAGTAAATTCACCCGGAGTCGTATCCATGGCGTTGTTCAGTACGGTCAATGGCTTCTTCGGATTGAAGTTCACAACCGCACCCTGTACCCTTGCTTGGTAGAAGCCTCTCAATCCATGGTGCGCGCGCTTGCCACCAATGAATTTGCTGACCACAGCGTTGTAAGACTCCACGCTGTTGCTGTCTAATTTACGCAGTAAACTTTTGCAGTTGGAGCTCAAGTATTTCACCGCGTATTTCACCGCGTCACATACGGGCTGGTACAATCCGTACTCTACGAGCTTACCAACGATGTTCTTCACGGAGCTTGTTTATTTTTTTCCGCCTCGCTTCCGGGTTCCTTCGACCGATATTCTACGGCCTTCTCTACTGCCCCGCAGAACTGTAGCATGCTGTCTCCACAGTTTTCTGGAATTTTTCAGCGACACGTGCGGGTCCATGCGTCTTCGAAGCCTCCTTGATTTTAGTGCAAAGATTGCGGAGCAGATGGTTTGTGCACTCGATTCTATCGACCATAACTGACTTATATGGGTTAGCATCGCGTATACGTTTGAGGACACTGCTATCCCCGTCGGCGATCAACGTTCGATAAATCAAATCGTGATCCTCTACACTGCGTTTAAAACCCTCCACGATGGCGTCGCTTTCCATGCTCGCGGAACTTTGATTGCTGCCCCGATTCTTGAAACAGACGTGTGCGCGGGGCTCCACTTCTTTTTTCTCTTCCTTAGCGCAGATGGAGCAGTAGCGATTTCGGACTTCAACAAAGAGTACCTTGCGGTTGTGGTACCCAATAATAACGCCGACTCCTGATGGTGAATCGTATTTTCCAGTCCGATATGAGCGCTTCATCCAGCTTCCGTCGGCCACAACAGTTGTGTAGGGTATTCCATCAATGACTTCGCCCCTTTCCACGGCCAACTGTTCTTCCTCTTCAGCCGCAAGTTTCATTTCGCTGGCAGCTGCTTCTGCAAATCCCAGCGATACGTCGTCGTGGTACTTTCTGTACGACGCGTTAGCCATACACGGAATATTCATCGCTCCTAGCTGCTCCTGCAACTGCCTGAAGCCGGTCCCGATAGCGATGGTACCGGCCACCGCACTCCGGTTGACGTCCATGCACGTCTCGTCTTGCGCCTCACTCCAGACGTATTCTTTGTAATTGCACATTTTGCACGTAAATGTGAATTTTGTCTTCAGTCCGAAACGTTGCGATCCCGTCATGGCAAGGTCTCGGAAGCAGCATTCGACACCTCTGCAGTGATTGTCGAATTTGATGTGAAGATCCCGAAACATGTGTCCGAAATCTACGATTCGCCTACCCTGGAGGCTTTCGGTTACTCGATCACTTGAATCCTGATCGATGTCCTCATTTCTCTCCAGAAGTAACTTCGGAAACGTCTCGCTATCGTCGTGTTCGGCTTCCAGCACGGCGACGAGCTCTTCGGTCGTCAATTTTTCATCGAACGGAAGCAATGTTTCCGAATCATTTTTGAGCCCCATATCCTCAAGCGCACATGGATGCGAACATTCTGCAAAGCCCTTTTATCCTTGTCAAGCGCGTGTTGAGGTTCGTCACGGATCTGTACTTCGGTAGCAGGATGCACATCAATATCTGCAACTGGTGCATCCTCCGCCACTCGTCTCCGTGCATCTCTTCTTCTGCAAAAGAAACAATGCACGTCAATTTTGCGTATTACATAATTATCCACCCTAGTTTCGAGCATAGGAAATATGAATATTAATATTTGTAATTTTTTTTTTTTTTAATATTCGTGTTGAGTGCAGATCGATGGGAAAAAAGCAACGACGAAAAATGAATATTTCAATGACTTTTCGAATTTTTCGAGTACGGAAAACCATCATCTTCATGAAATTGGAATATTAATCATGCATCGAATTTGATGAATATGATTACTATTCAATAAATATATGTTATAATTTATAAGAAACATTTCTACAAATATTCGACCTAATTTTCAGTACTGTATATATTTTTTCAAATTTAGACAGTACTGTTGTTTATGAAATAGTGTTGTCATTAAATTAAAAAAAAAATATAAATTCGCAACTTTTTATATCACTGAAGTATTTTGTCGCACGCAAAAATATGAAGACAAGACGTTGCACTTGGATACGAAAAAAAAAAAAAAAAGATTGCCCGTGCGGCTAGCAGTGACTATTCCAATTACTGCCAAACTGAATTCAACATATTTTCAGATTTTGTTTCTCATAAAACTTTTGCGAATTTTTCATGATGAAGTGCTTAGCGTCGTGGTGTCGTGAGTCAAAAAAGTCCGAACCCTCGGATCAACACGCTGCACCATTAGTAAAAAAAAAGATGCAATCCAATTCCAGAATATCAGAGTTATCATACGTTTAGTATTTCGAGCAATCAAAATTGAACGATGATTCTTTGTACTTCTATGGATTTTTAAATGTCTCTAATTTTCGGTCATAAATTTTGTGATTTATTGGAAGACTTGATGACAGTTTCCAGAGGAATACACAAATGTCGAGGTTATCAATTCTCGCGGAAATCCCAATTTTTACGAATTATGCTATTCAATATCTAGAAGGGTTTCACTCACGTGTGAGACTAAATAGAAACTAATCACCATTGATCACAAGTCACCACACAATAGCTTCTAACCAGGGTATCCGCCAAAATTTTCGATACGAAGGTTTCACTACGGAGAAGCGTGAATGCCCCAGTTATTGATGAATAAAGAAATATATCTTACCTTCGTGCCCAATATTTATTGCGGCTCCAACGTAATACCGAATACCATCGTGAATTAATTTTCTTGTTAGGCATTGTTACACAATCAACAATTCGTCACTTTATTTCGATGTAACAAGTGGTTGTGATCACCGTCATGCGTACCGAATTTACGCTTACAGTGCACGGTGCTGAACTTCGGCATAAACAAATGATCTCATTCGTTTGCGGTTCGAACGATAACGGCTGTAATTCGTCAGCGCGTTCGCGGCATCGTTTCGATGCATGGCATTGGCTGTCGCAATGCACGGCAGCGACGCCGTGGTGCAAGGTGCCTGCATTCATCAGTAGAAAGTCATTCTGGCACAAAACCTCGTGGGTGCAAGTCCAGTAATAGAAGGAAGTTTTTAGAAGCGGTGAAAAAAGTAAGTATTTGTTACATATTTATTGTACTATGATATGATCCGTTAGGTACGTCTTGTTATTGGAATACGTGGAACAATAAAAAAATAATAATAATAATAATTCTGGCGTGAGGCGTTGGGGTCTACGCAAAAATTGTTTTACCATATTTTATTAGACGTATGTACCAAATATCTTATGCGTTGTCGGACGGTTTATGGTTATTGCACGTGTCTTTCTTTCGCGATTTTGTAACATGTATATCTTTGCTGTGGATTTCACGTGTTCTCTCTCAATCAGAAAATCGGTTTATGATAATCGAGCTCGATTTCATATTTTTCCAACCTATGATCAATTCCTTTTGGGCGTTGACAGCAGAAAAAAATATTCACTTACTGACAACTCGGTTGCCCAATTTTAAAACATAGTAAGGGACAAAATTTTCAAAATGTATTTTTCAGCATTCTTCGTACTATTAGAGTCGTGTGAACATGATTCAATTGACATTATTCAATGATTCACTTTTATCGTATCAGTAGTTTGGCCAATTTTCAGCATACTAATGGCTGTCGGCATAATACCAGATCATGAATTATTTATCGGTATCATTTTACGTATATTCCAACACAATGTATCCTTGGATTTTCTTCGCAGATAGGTAAAATGTTCTCCAAACGGGCCCGACCCGAGCCCGAATCCGCCGATGAGTGGCACGACGCGGAGGAGGGTTCGGTAGAGGCGGCAGCTCCGACCGCGGCAGGGTTGTCGGGCGAGGCGGTGATGAAGGTGCTTCAGGTGGAGGAGGTGGCAGCTCCATCCCCTGGTAAGAATAATCATGTCCATTTCGTCGGAAAATCCCCGAGATTTCCACGCGGATTTCTTCGTGTTTCCAAGGCATGGGAACCAAGTTTTTAGGTTGTGAATAGCATTTTCAGTATATTGTCGTGCTTTTCACAGGGTCTGTAACCCTGTCGCGGTTGTGTTTCTCTGTCGAATTCGATAGTCTTTCGTCAATCAGAAATGCGTGCAGATTTTATCTTCGCCATATTGTTATTCTAGGTTTATGGAAACACCAGTTATTCTTTCGAAGAGTTCAGATATTTACGCAGTTTCAATACCAAAGAAATCGTGACGCTTCAAAACCAACTTGTTCGGGGGAGAATTATGTAGCACCCAGCTTCCCAATTCAATCAATCTTGGTTCAGTGAAATGAAACTGCATAATTTTTTGTGTAAAATAACGTTTTTGGCGAGGAAAATACGGAAACCCACAATTTGATGATTTAGAACAACGATTCTTAGTTCACACTTTTCAATAACATGATGTAATATTTCATTCTTATCAGGGGCCCCCGAGATGGAGAAAAGGGTGGTCGAGGCCGTGCCATCGGCACCCCCCCCTACCAGCGACCGAGGAGCGTATCCCCGAGATGTGCCGTCACCGCGGGAAGCGCGCGGGCATACATCTTCCGGAGCGGGACTGTGCCTACGCCACGGGAGCCAAGAGGGCGAGGGAAGGCGACGCCGAGGGTGACGCCGAGGTTGAGTCGGCTGTGAAGCGTGGGCGGTGGGCTGCCTGGCGGGGTAAGGGGTGGCGCGGTAGGGGGCACAGGGGCCATGGTAGGCGACGGGGGGGGGGGGGCAGGGTAGGGGACGGGGTAGAGGCCAGGAGGGGTGGGGTGCGAATGCCAGGAGCATGTCCTTGTCAGGACAAAGCTCCTATTGCAATAACAGAATAATTTACTTATAAGTATTACGAGTAGCTTATTCTGTTATCCCAATAGACCAACTTGGCGGAAGTGTAACCAATACCACAAATTCGCAGTAGGTCAAGTTCTCGGCAGCTGACTTATTCATATTGGTATTACCATGCACGAAATGGAGGATTGTTCATCTTTGGATGGATAATTCTGCTTCTTGTGGATGAGAATACTGATATGGATAAGTGAACCACAGAGAATTCAACCTACTGTGCATTTCTGGTTGTGATTTACATTGTACCGAGCTCGTTGGTTTGGCAGTTGGGATTTTCAGGTGGGTGGGTTTTTCTGAAATGGGGTGGGAATGGGGTAAGGGGTATGGGTTGGGATACATACATGCATCTTATGCATTTTCGATTATTTCTTATTCGGGTCTTCGCCCACGCTGTTGCTACCGACTCAGCTGTAAAGTAAGCTAATGTAGTGTACGATAACTACCCAAGAGCGGTCTTGCTCTTCAAAAAACCGCCAAGACTTCGAAAATGTCTGTGATATAATTGATAGGATGTAAGTAATTCAGAATTGTGATTCTCACTGGAGCAAGTATAACAGTGAGAAGCTTAGAACTTCGACATGTAAGATTTACAAAACATTAGAATCTGGTGGTCGCCCTCGCCAAGGACTCAGATGTGAAGTAAGCAAATGTAGTGTACGATAGCTACCCAGGAGCAGTCTTGCTCTTCAAAAAACCGCCAAGGCCGTGAAAGAAATTGTGATCTATTTTGTAGAATATAATATGTTGTACTATGCATATCAATGTTATTACTTTCGAAACTTGTCTGGTAGCACGTTTTCATATATTTTGTACCGTATGCGCTGTTTGTACGGCATGAATATTAGGAAAACATAGGGTCTGTTTACTCTAGTTAGTTTGTTATATCTTGTTCTACGAATATTTATACGCAATAGTAATATATTTTGAACGAATTGTAACTTGTTATCATTTGAATATAGAATTGAAATGTGTATGAATGCACCATGAATTCAGTGTCTGAAATGACTAATATGAAGTTGAAATATGCTACCGTCTTGCTTATAGTTTTTCAAGATTCTAAAATAAAGATCACCTACATAATTATAGTTTGCAAATGTGGCAATCAGGCTCGTGCCAATTGCAAAATCAGAACTGTTGTAACATTCAGGCATGCGAATGATTGAAATTACAACAGATATCGATTCAACGTATACGAATTCAGAATGGATTCTTAATACGCGGTTGGAGCGCGCGGTGCAGCGGAAAATTCTAACACTAGCATACCGTATGTGGGGCTGTCTCAAGACAATATGGCCTACCGAAAAGCGTACAGTTGACGGATATTCGCTAGTTTCAAGTCTTTAGGCGTATTTTAGACTTTTTCATGAAAGTGAGAGGTGCATTCTCTTTTATTAATTGCTGGGATAGTGCGCTGGGTAGTCAAAGTGGTGAGCAAGCCACTAAACTAGTGTATAATTTGTGCAAATAGAGGTGACAGGTCCGCACGCTGGGAAATCATCACGACGCACCTCGCATTTTATGAAATTCAATCAAATAGTTTTTCTCCTCCGAGACCTGGTTTTTCCGACCAGCGCACTTTCCTAGCGACGAATAAAGGGATTTGCACCTCTCGCTTTTTCGAATAAGTCAAAAATACGCCCAAATAGTCGAAACTAGGAAATCTTGCATAGAAAATTATATAAATATGTTGGTATCCAACACTTTGAAGGCTATGCTATAGTTCTACTTGATCGACTGAGTTTCCTTAAAACGAACATTACGTCCCATTTATGAAGTATTCAACAAAAGACGCCGAAATTCAGATGAAATATTACGTGTGCCCTAAGTCATAGTGGAAAGTCACTTTTTTGCGAAAATAATGGGAAAAAAATTCGTCATGGTCTTCGGAATTTGACACCTCGTATAATTCACACTTCACGCGCATTTATAGATAACAGTTTTTGTATGAGACCGACTTTCCACCCTTTTAGGAGAAACGAGGAATAAAATGAGACCTCAAAATCCGGTTTTCGTAGAGTTTTCATAGCAGGAGAAGTAATCTACGATTTCCTTTATTTTGTAGCACCAAATACAACGAAATAGCAATTTTGAGTGCTCACGACTGCCGCTTCACGGTTGTGGCGCCTACATCTATTTCGACCGCGCGATCCCTACATCGAACATATGACCGAAAGACTACTTCACTATTCTGTGCTGCTTTAATACGGCTGCTTCACAGTGGGAGAGTTATAGCGCAAAGTTCTTCAAACCGTACCAGTCCTTCAGGAGTAGTACGAACCCCGTTTCGAATTTCTGCATTATTTTTGATAACTTGATTTTGCAAATATGTATGTAGTAACATGTCATAATAATCAATCATTCGTAACAATAACCATGAATCAGACGTATGATAAAGACATAATAGGAAAAATGTTGACAAAGGCCCTAGGGGTATAAACATAATGAATTGGCCGTGGGAAGATATTCAAATGATACTAGAAGAATATGTAGGTACTAATAAAGTACTGACAACCTGTGAGTCTCAGATCTGTAACTCGATTGATTTTCGAGACAAAAAAAACAATTAAAAAATAGACAAAAATTTTTTCCCTCAAGATCGACTGGACCGATTAAATTTCTTTGTCAAAGCAAAAAATTATTGATGCTGTTTTGCAGCTTGTTTTGCGTATAAAATATTGTTTTCGATCGTCACAAATTATCTCAAAATGTGTTGAATTTAGACGATTTAAGCTTAAAAAAAAAGAATAAATTCATTATTCTAGCCGAAAAATATTTTTTATTCTTTCTACTATGGCGTATCTCTTTTAAGAATTAAAAAAAAATAGATGTTTCAGAAAAGTACATAAGGCTAAGGTACATAGTTTCGTAATTGTACTGAAATTTTATCATGGTCGATAAAAAAAAATAAAATGAAAACAATTTTCACTCCAGGATCTCATTGAGCTAATTTTTTTCCCAAGGAACACGTTGAATTTGGAGATAATCGGTCCAGTCGATCTTCAGTCGATCTTCAGGGAATATATTTGTGTGTGTTCTTTGAGTGTTATTTTTTTTCTCGAAAATCAATTGAGTTACAGATCTAGGAATTACAGGATCTGAGTACTTTATTAGTACTTACATATCCTTGAAGTGCCTTTCAGATACCTTTCCAGGGCCAACAATAACTATGAAATTTGTTATCGCTTACTCGACTGTTCGTCTGACGACGATACTGACCAACAATCGCCGCGTTTGGAGGCCAACTTCGTCAATCTTAGAGGAGCTATTCGTTCCTCCGCGGACGAAACCATCCAAGAGCTTTCGTTCTCTGAGTCTGTCTTATACAACTTGAGAGGGGGAACTGTTGTGGGGGATGGAGGATGCATTGAAATGGACCATATATCATCGTCACTCAGAATTGTTTCACGCAGCTTTATTTCGAAGTTATTAACAATTACGTTACTAATTATGCGTGGTTTTGAACATTTGGGAACATTCACAATTATATTTTCTGATGTTTGCGGTGAATTTTCTACCGCGGTAGCAATTGATGATTTTGCTTGATGGTCCTGGACTTGCTCACGATCGACAATTTCAGTATTTTTGGTCGTACTACGTCGTCCTTGGGATAAATTGTTGGCACGCGAGGCTCTAGCCTGCAGGATATAATCAGGTTCTCGTATTGGCATGTGGCGATTGAAGCGACTATCTATTATTTCCAGCAGTACACAGTTTAAGTAGAATCGTGATAGGTAGGGTTCCATCCGTTGCTTCCAAAACTCCTCATCGCGATATACTTTCACGTACTTCAGCCCGTGTGGTGTCCATACGGCAAAATAACAGTATACCCTCTGTGTGATATGCAGCTGCCCTTGAACCTGATAATAATACACATGTGAAGTATTCATTTTTGATGTATCACTTTTGTCAAAAACTTTCGAAATCACGGTTGTCTTCAATGCTAGCGCTTCGTTGGGATTGTAATCCACAGCTGATTTCGGACATTTAATTTCCACTATACCATCTTCCCCAATGATACCATCAGGAGTAGGTCCAAGATACGCCAATGTTTCATCAATGAATAAACCACATGGTTGTATAGTTACCGGGGTCCCATCTTCAGCTAGTTGGTTTTCAAGAGCTCCGATAGCAATTGCTTCATTTGTACGACCCCATACTAATGCCGGCGTACTTTTGATAGACGGGTACAAGATAGATTGCACCGTTGATGAACACCATGTAGTGCTGAGCATTTTGATCACTCTGCCGAAGTGTGAGGCGGTCAGTATGGACTTCCGTATCGAGTGCCACGGAGAACTGTTGGATTGCCCTCTTGTGTCCTTTTCTATCATCACACGATTTCGTTGGTTTACGAGTAATCTGTCTCGGTGCATTTGATGGAAATCTTTGTAAATGTAATCGGGTAAATCTGGTTTTTCTGCTTGAGGGCCGTAATTTTTGTCGCATACTTGTTTATTTTTGTTACTTCTCGGTACATTCTCTCGCACGGCTTTTTGCCTTTGTCGAATCTCAGCATTAGTACGGAGTTTGCGTTTACGTCGTCGTTCCAACGTAGTTATCAGTTCCGGGGTGATTTTATTTTCGCTCGCATGAATTTTGCTTAGCATTTGTTGGGTATTGTGCTTTATTGCTGTTCCAGCACACCGTGCTTGATACGATCCCCTGAGGCCAAAATTGACGCGGTTTCCACCAATTAGCTTACACACAATGGCATGGAATAACTCAGCGGTATTATTAGTTGCATGGTGCACCAAGCCATCAGCATGAAAACTTAGAAATATTATAGCATCTTCAACGGCTTGGAATAAACCTGCTAATTTTAGGCGATCGACTACATTAACTTCGGTCCCAGGTGCATTTCCATCGCAATAGCCACGTAAATCGTGACATTTCCTGTGATCACCAAACACGTGGTAGGGAGTATTCAGCACATCCCTCCTCAACAATTCAATGACTTCGCTCGATTTCTCTGGATCTTGCTCTGCACTCATCCGGCGAAATGCTATGGCTTTTTCAATCTCGTTTCTGAATTTTAAGACGCTGTTTCCGATCAATTGTTTCTGCTACGAAATATTTCTTTCTTCAGTTCTTGCGATGTCTCGCAGTTTTCGAGCCGAATTTTGGTATAAATGGTTGATGCATCACCAAACACGACTCAACGAGAGCATTCTTCCCTGTGTATATCAGGGTTATTCTGAAAAAACATTTTTTTCTTTTCGGGAAACAGGCTCAGAAATTTCGTTTGGACTCAATAAGATGCCAGTTATAATTTTAGTTTAATTTTAATATTTATATGCCCCTCATCGCACTTTTCCATTTTCCATAAGATTGAAATAGCAAAAATTTCATTTGTTGCTTCGAATTTTGTTACTTGCCAACAAATAAAATTTGTCCCATGGTAATCTTATGGAAAATAAAAAAGTGCGATGAGGGACAGGTAAATATTATTGAGAACTGAAATTAGAACTGGCATCTTATCGAGTCCAAATGAAACTTTTGAGCCTGTTTCGAAGCAAAAAAAAAAGTTCTCTCCGAAACAACCTAGTGTATATCACCCGCTTTTCGTGCTTCTTTCAGACTAGAAACGCCAACCAGAGAACCACGCTTCTGATAAATTGATTGTATGAGTTGTGTAAGATCAAAAAGTGCAACATTAGTTACAGTTTCCGTGCGAAAGACTTTCGCAGTTATATTATTCACACCTTGGAATATTGAATTGTAAATTCGTCAACGTCTGTGTGTATATACTGCTAAAATATAAATATGAAGAAAAAAGAACACCTATTGAAAAAGCCGCAGCTATCTACTAAACGACGGTCGCGATGGCGCGCACAATCAAAGAGGTAAGTTGATGAATCTCGCAATTAATGGGATTAGTAGCTATAAACTAAACGAGTGCACAAAAAAGACAAAATGATGGGTTTTGGAGACAGACGTCCTTTTGGCGTTGCATTTGTGGCGGTAAATTTTTGTTGCATACGCCCTTCTGGATTTCTGTCTAATTCTTCATAGCAATTTTTTCTGTTTTTTTGTTATTACTGCTGTTTCACACGCAAGTCTTCCGTTATTTGTATCAGGCCTCTGAGCATACCTAGAACCTTCGAGACGAGACTGGGGTAAATCTGAGACGTGATGATGAATTTGATTTATCTTACTCGCGCGTTTGGGATTTTCAGATAGTCAAGCCCTCATTCAACGTTGCAACGATTAGAATTATCGTACATCTCAATCATGTCTCCGATTCACTCCTGGTTACGATGTTTCAATGTTTTTCAGATTAAGCGTTCATGAACGAGCAAATCGGGAAGTTGAAAAGGAATCCGGAAATAGTGAGAGTTCAAAATTAAACTTGCTTCTCGAAGAGAATCAGTCTGAAAAGATCGACAATTACGTCATCAACGATGTTCCCGAAAAATGCAGCGAGAAAGACATTGCATGTGTCCAACGTTCAAAACAGTCACCAAGTGTAGATGTCTATGAATTCCAAGATGATATCGAATCTATTGGAGATTTTCTTACAAATGCGCAGGTTCATTCTCAAGAAAATAATCGGAAAAATTCCGAATCTGACAAACTATACGTGGATAACGATAACGGTGTACATGAGATGAAAGAGAAACTGTTAGAGGGTCGATCTATAGTAGATCTTGCATATTTTGTGGATCAACTGCACGATAAGTTTGATAACCATTTCCCGGCCTTGAATTGTGCATTTAGATACTTGAAAGTCGTTAATTCACGCCATTATGGGCTGAAAATGCAAATATTTCTCCAGTGTAACTTGTGTCACTATAAAAACTCGATATGGACCGATAAAAAAACTGACGACGAAATGAATGTCAATCGTGCTGCTGTGCTGGGCAGTATGGCAATTGAAATAGGTCACTCACAAATGGAAGAATTGCTCACGTCCATGAATGTTCATCCTATGGCCTCATTAACGTATAGAAGATACGATGTGAAGATAGTTAAAGCAAAACAAAAAGCTGTAACACAAGAGATGCAAGAAACAGGAGAACTGTCAAGAAAACTAGCTATTAAGAGGATTGATTTTATTATTCAAAATGGTATGCAAATACCATTCATGACCGTTGTAGCCGATTGTTCTTGGATGAAAAGATCATACAAGACTGGCAAATATGATTCTTCATCAGGTGTTGGTGTAATAATCGATTACTTCACTGGTGAAGCTATTTTAGTCGGCGTGCGCAACAAATTTTGTAGCGTTTGTGAATGGGCTACGCGGCATGACGTGGCTTGTGAAGAACATGAATGTTTCAAAAATTGGGGTAGGAACCAAGCTTCGACGGCTATGGAAAGTGACATTATGGTCGAAGGTTTCAATGCAAGCATTCAAATTCACAACCTGATCTATGAGACTTTAATCGCGGATGGCGATAGTAGTGTTCGTAAATCGATTCTGGACACTGATCCATACAAGGAATATAATATAGTGATTGAGGAAAAGGAATGCGTCAATCAATTATACTGAAATTTGGCTCGAAAACTGCGAGACATCGCAAGAACTGAAGAAAGAAATATTTCGTAGCAGAAACAATTGATCGGAAACAGCGTCTTAAAATTCAGAAACGAGATTGAAAAAGCCATAGCATTTCGCCGGATGAGTGCAGAGCAAGATCCAGAGAAATCGAGCGAAGTCATTGAATTGTTGAGGAGGGATGTGCTGAATACTCCCTACCACGTGTTTGGTGATCACAGGAAATGTCACGATTTACGTGGCTATTGCGATGGAAATGCACCTGGGACCGAAGTTAATGTAGTCGATCGCCTAAAATTAGCAGGTTTATTCCAAGCCGTTGAAGATGCTATAATATTTCTAAGTTTTCATGCTGATGGCTTGGTGCACCATGCAACTAATAATACCGCTGAGTTATTCCATGCCATTGTGTGTAAGCTAATTGGTGGAAACCGCGTCAATTTTGGCCTCAGGGGATCGTATCAAGCACGGTGTGCTGGAACAGCAATAAAGCACAATACCCAACAAATGCTAAGCAAAATTCATGCGAGCGAAAATAAAATCACCCCGGAACTGATAACTACGTTGGAACGACGACGTAAACGCAAACTCCGTACTAATGCTGAGATTCGACAAAGGCAAAAAGCCGTGCGAGAGAATGTACCGAGAAGTAACAAAAATAAACAAGTATGCGACAAAAATTACGGCCCTCAAGCAGAAAAACCAGATTTACCCGATTACATTTACAAAGATTTCCATCAAATGCACCGAGACAGATTACTCGTAAACCAACGAAATCGTGTGATGATAGAAAAGGACACAAGAGGGCAATCCAACAGTTCTCCGTGGCACTCGATACGGAAGTCCATACTGACCGCCTCACACTTCGGCAGAGTGATCAAAATGCTCAGCACTACATGGTGTTCATCAACGGTGCAATCTATCTTGTACCCGTCTATCAAAAGTACGCCGGCATTAGTATGGGGTCGTACAAATGAAGCAATTGCTATCGGAGCTCTTGAAAACCAACTAGCTGAAGATGGGACCCCGGTAACTATACAACCATGTGGTTTATTCATTGATGAAACATTGGCGTATCTTGGACCTACTCCTGATGGTATCATTGGGGAAGATGGTATAGTGGAAATTAAATGTCCGAAATCAGCTGTGGATTACAATCCCAACGAAGCGCTAGCATTGAAGACAACCGTGATTTCGAAAGTTTTTGACAAAAGTGATACATCAAAAATGAATACTTCACATGTGTATTATTATCAGGTTCAAGGGCAGCTGCATATCACACAGAGGGTATACTGTTATTTTGCCGTATGGACACCACACGGGCTGAAGTACGTGAAAGTATATCGCGATGAGGAGTTTTGGAAGCAACGGATGGAACCCTACCTATCACGATTCTACTTAAACTGTGTACTGCTGGAAATAATAGATAGTCGCTTCAATCGCCACATGCCAATACGAGAACCTGATTATATCCTGCAGGCTAGAGCCTCGCGTGCCAACAATTTATCCCAAGGACGACGTAGTACGACCAAAAATACTGAAATTGTCGATCGTGAGCAAGTCCAGGACCATCAAGCAAAATCATCAATTGCTACCGCGGTAGAAAATTCACCGCAAACATCAGAAAATATAATTGTGAATGTTCCCAAATGTTCAAAACCACGCATAATTAGTAACGTAATTGTTAATAACTTCGAAATAAAGCTGCGTGAAACAATTCTGAGTGACGATGATATATGGTCCATTTCAATGCATCCTCCATCCCCCACAACAGTTCCCCCTCTCAAGTTGTATAAGACAGACTCAGAGAACGAAAGCTCTTGGATGGTTTCGTCCGCGGAGGAACGAATAGCTCCTCTAAGATTGACGAAGTTAGCCTCCAAACGCGGCGATTGTTGGTCAGTATCGTCGTCAGACGAACAGTCGAGTAAGCGATAACAAATTTCATAGTTATTGTTGGCCCTGGAAAGGTATCTGAAAGGCACTTCAAGGATATGTAAGTACTAATAAAGTACTCAGATCCTGTAATTCCTAGATCTGTAACTCAATTGATTTTCGAGAAAAAAAATAACACTCAAAGAACACACACAAATATATTCCCTGAAGATCGACTGAAGATCGACTGGACCGATTATCTCCAAATTCAACGTGTTCCTTGGGAAAAAAATTAGCTCAATGAGATCCTGGAGTGAAAATTGTTTTCATTTTATTTTTTTTTATCGACCATGACAAAATTTCAGTACAATTACGAAACTATGTACCTTAGCCTTATGTACTTTTCTGAAACATCTATTTTTTTTTAATTCTTAAAAGAGATACGCCATAGTAGAAAGAATAAAAAATATTTTTCGGCTAGAATAATGAATTTATTCTTTTTTTTTAAGCTTAAATCGTCTAAATTCAACACATTTTGAGATAATTTGTGACGATCGAAAACAATATTTTATACGCAAAACAAGCTGCAAAACAGCATCAATAATTTTTTGCTTTGACAAAGAAATTTAATCGATCCAGTCGATCTTGAGGGAAAAAATTTTTGTCTATTTTTTAATTGTTTTTTTTGTCTCGAAAATCAATCGAGTTACAGATCTGAGACTCACAGGTTGTTAGTACTTTATTAGTACCTACATATTCTTCTAGTATCATTTGAATATCTTCCCACGGCCAATTCATTATGTTTATACCCCTAGGGCCTTTGTCAACATTTTTCCTATTATGTCTTTATCATACGTCTGATTCATGGTTATTGTTACGAATGATTGATTATTATGACATGTTACTACATACATATTTGCAAAATCAAGTTATCAAAAATATTGCAGAAATCCCAAACAGGGTTCGTACTACTCCTGAAGGACTGGTACGGTTTGAAGAACTTTGCGCTATCACTTTCTCACTGTGAAGCAGCCGTATTAAAGCAGCACAGCATAGTGAAGTAGTCTTTTGGTCAAATGTTCGATGTAGGGATCGCGCGGTCGAAATAGATGTAGGCGCCACAACCGTGAAGCGGCAGTCGCAAGCACTCAAAATTGCTATTTCGTTGTATTTGGTGCTACAAAATGAAGGAAATCAAGTTCCGCGGCAGCGAATCGCCGCCAAGTACCGTAGGCAGGCGAGCGCCAGCCAGCAATCTTATCTTGAGCCAACTCGTTATACTTGGAACGGGGGTATTTTTTCTTGCAAATGGCCGGAAATTTCGCGAAAAAGTTCAGACAAAATTTATTCGTTATCACCGTACGAGAATCCACAAAAAACTGGAACGAAATCGGTTCAGCGGTTCCGGAGTTATGGGGGTTCGAAGTTGATGAAAATCACAATTTTCTTCTTTTTCTTCGCAGACTATTTTTTTAGAAAATTTTTCTGTTCACGGTATCTCAAAAACTAATGTACGCAAAAGGCTGAAATTCACAGCGTATCTCCGTATTATCGGTCTCCGTTCGCCTATCAAATTTAATTTAATTTCAATGTTGCACTCAAAAGTTATAAACAATACTTTTTAAAAAAATTCTATTTACGGTATTTCAAACCTACAGATGCATGCCATGTGCGTGTGTGTGTATATATATACCTATAACAGAATACTCATTTTTCCCGAACTTTATTCCAAACTGTAATTTTTATGAAAAAAAAAACAACATACTATATCGGGTGAATTACTCCAGGAGTCAAGAATCGGAGAAACTTATTAAGGTACCCATTACTTCTTGACACGTGAATGAGAATCTCCGACTAGCTATACGCCCACACAATAACAGGTCTACCTAGAATAAGCTGTGTATAACTACGTGGGGATTCGCTTCCATGTATTAACAAGTATGGGTGAATAAGCTACCAATCCCGACACTTGAAGTGATCTTGAAGTATACACACATACTCGAGGAATCTACCGAGAGTCCAGTGCATTTGAATTCGGCGGCTTGTGTACAATAACTATCCTACAGTCATTACTAACTGAAATCATTGTGGTGAGTAAGTGCTCACGTACACTACTCGGTACAGACTTGCGTCATTCATATCTTTATTGATATACTTTAGGCAGATATAATTGGCAGGCAGGATCTCGCTTCTGTAGATATTGGTTACATCTGCCTAAGATAAAACCTTTGAAGGTGTAAAAGACGCAAGTCTATACCGAGTGGTGTATGTGATCACTCACTAACTACAATGATTTCAGTGAGTAATGATTGTAGTTATTGTGCACGAGCTGCAAAATTCAAACACGTGAATTCAAGACGCACACGGAGAAAAAAAAGATGAGAAAAGACGAGGAAAAATTGAAAGACAGTTAACATTGGGCTACTAGGTAGTCCAATGGCCCAAGCCCCCGAAATGGCAGCTGGTAGACCTAGGATCGAGTACTGGTCATCTGATAATTTTTTTTCGTCATGTAATTTCAATTCTCTGAACTCAAGATACAATATTATAACGTGTAGACACCTTGTTAGTTGTGAATATGTCATATCTTATACAGGGTGAATTCCTAACACCTGAGTGCTCGGAACAGCGTTGAGGTGGCCACGAGTCCAGCGTCGTCAATTATTTTACGATTTCAATGAATCAGAAGGTAAAAAACCATTGAACAATTGACGATTTTGATTTACGGCCACATCGACACTGCCCCAAGTGTTCAGACATTAGAATTCACTTTGTAGATGACTGTTTCAGTTTTCTTTAAGCTATGTTCATTTATCGTAAGAATGAATGTACGATACTATACTATGCATATCAAACATATCAGAATAAAATACAAATGTACCTGGAGTGTCATACAGCAGCCATTGCGCATTATTGGAATTTTTGTCATTTTATCATTATCTGCTGATATAGCATCGTAAGTGTTATGGCTTTTCGTTAAATATCTAAATGTTTTCTTCAAATCGGCAGATGCCAAACCCTCTCAGTCTTCAAACTCTCAGGAAGCAATAATATTCGGTGCACTTTCTACACTGGAACATTCGATGCATAATTGCTCCTCTTCGGAACCATTCGTTTTATTAGGTGCAGATAAATTCTCCAGGGGCACGTAGCACAAGGCACAAACAACTGGTTCATTCATCGGTCTAGTAACCGCTACTTCGGGGAAAGACTGAAGTTTGACGATATTCATAGGTGGTATAGGTGTAACACTTTTAATGTTTGCATCATTTTGAGGTGGTGAAGATGTGTAATTGGTATCAGTTGTGCCGTCAAAGGTGTTATAATCGTCAGCGACTGCAATTGCGACGTCTTTCTCGTTAGTTAAACCATTGTCGTTATTTAAAAAATTGTTTTTATTATCGAAAATGTTTTCAGTCACGATCGGATCATGCTCTCCTGGTTGGTCAACGATTTTTGTACGGCCATCAATATAGTTAATGTGCCTTTCGAAAAATTCATCAGCTCTCAGCCGTTTCGGAGAGTTTCTTAACAAATGGGTCTTGATTAAATTGAATTCACTCTCAACGGTTGCACTGGACGCTGAAACACGGCCATATTCGAACTTGTTGCGATAGACGCATGTCCATAAAGGAATCCATTTGACATCCTTCAGCAATTTGTCCGCAAAGTTGGGCATATAATGTGCATTATCGCGATTTCCAAAGTCTGAATCTGCAATGATTTTAACTTCTCTATCAACATTCCTGCCCCATTCTGAGAAAAAATTTACGTGATCGCCACCGTCAAATATGCTGTCATCTTCTGGCCGATCACCAGAGCAAGCATTATCTATTGTATCGTCGTCATCTGTGCTAAAATGTAACGTAGTTCTCCATTTTTCCTTATGGACATCGCATTGCGTGGGTTGCCCGGAAGGTAAGTTTCCTTCGGTTTCGCAGCGTGAAACTATCAGAATTGATTTCAAAATATCTCACGCAATATTGATGTCACGAGCCAAAATAAGTTGCCCAATCATAGCTCGAAAGAATACCCGAACCCGTTTTTGTGCAGATTTCAAATAGTTGGCGTAAATCTTCATGAAATGTACTACGTCAATCCGCACATAGCACGGCGGTAGTACTTCCTGACTGCAGGCGTTTGCATAGGCTTCGATTGTGAGATACCCCGTAAATGCTCGAATGATGGCTATGAGTAAAGCTTTTGAGGAATCGCATACCACTTCCTTCGGGTATGGAGCGCCAGAGCGTGTCCATTCCACGAGCCAGTGCATGATCGTATTCGCATTATGGGATTCACTCAACATTTGAGTAACGGAAACCTGACCAGTATTGCTTTTCATGACAGAAATGTATAAAAATATTCGTTTCGCGAAGCTGCTATCGGATGCTGGATTGGTTTGACAATGCTTCCAGTAGCGTCGATGGCTATACAAACGGGCTCTCGCCGTGCACAAGCTTTATACACGTGCAATTGATGGTTCGACCAGTAATGAAAGTGAAACGGATTGCTGCTGAGATTGTGCAAATAGTTCTGCATCCTAGTCAATTGCATTATTTCAAGCGCACGAAACTGCTCATGATGAACATATTTGGATGCAATATATTCATGCTTCACTGCATTAAGAACAGGTAATAGGTATAAGTGAGGTGGTTGCGAATCACCCGGTGACATGAGCTCATTCGCCTGTTGGTTGCGATATATCACTGCCGATTCTGCACATAATTTTTCAGCAACATTTTTTCTTATCGGAGCTCTGAGGTATCGTTTGCCACATTCTAGACCTGTACCTTTTCGTATAGTGCATTCAAGGACTACATTAACCTCTTGTGAATTATCAATTTGGCAATTAATAACACTTTCACATTTACAAGTACCTGCGAAGTCAACAAATTGATTTGTTAGAGCTTACAGTTTTTTATTTGTTTGCATTGTCTCTGAATATTAGAATGCAGATTTTTGAGAAGATTGTATAACCTTATGATATGAAAAAGGCTAAAATCGAGCGAATATTCGAGTTACTAGAACTTTGAGATCTATGAATTAAATTTCTAAACATATTTCGATTGGAGATGTTATCAAGAGTAAAAATACGCATGGCACAGGGTGTGACAGAATTCGTCCCGAGCATTTTACAAGCTGAATCTTTCTCAAGAATGAGATCTAAAATCCGTAACCAATTCTTTTCAAAATACATAGATTTTGGATTGCAATTAAGAGAATATTAGCCCATGAGAGGTGAACAACGAACAGTGATTGACGCACCCACACTGGTATTTTAACACATCGATAGGCTTCCGTTACCAGTAGGCACCGACTAATCTTCAATTCATTTCAAACTTTACGCACATGTCACTAGGCAACGAAACTATCGAGAAAGACCTAATAGTTTCTCAACAATACGGGTATTATAACTGATAATACTCATTAGAACGAAGAACATTGCTCAATATAGTGTGCATCAAAGTTGCGGTAAAAAGTATTCAAAAGGCAAGTCTGAAGGTAGCCGTATAAAGCGTCACTTTGTGAAACAAAGGTATCCGTCAAAAAGCGGCGTTATGATGTCTATGCCGGAAAAAATATATCAAACTACACTATGTTAGTTAGTATCAAACAGAGAGATTTTCTTTCACAAAGTGGTTACTGTCAGCAGTTTTGGTATCATCTTGCACAATAGATAATATCTTTGTCTGACGGTTAACAACCCGAAACGGGACAATTTGTATTAATTTTATTCTACGGCGTAATGAGTCCCAGAGGACCCCAATATTCCCTGATTGTACAAACATTCGCAGATGCAATATAATAACTGTATTAAACACGGATTTTTCAGTTTTGAAACTCGGAAGACAATAGTGTGCGTCAAAGGCTATTTACTTGCAGCTCATGCAGAACAATACCTGTTCACACATTAAGATGAAACGCGAAGATTTAGCAAAAATGAGCAGTTTTTCAAGTTGACTTGGGGTCCCTAAAGGCCCCACACTGTTCGAAAGTTGGACCCCCCAAAAGGCACCTACGGTGCAAAAAAGTTCGCCAAAGACATTATATGTTCAAAAAATTCATTGTTAATAAGAAAAAAAGGATACAAATGAATTATTGTGCCAAGTACGTGTCACTTTGCATCATGTAAGAATATACAATTGGAAAGTGAATCAATGAGAATCAATTCAAAGAATCAAAAAGAATCAAAAAAAAAAATTAAATTAAATATAGAAAAAAACATTCAAAAAAATAAATTGGAGTACGTGGTTCTTGGCGGGCTGATGTTTCATCGCCACACGAAAATTCTGGATTTTTTTTCAGAAAAAGCCCGCCAAGTCCCACTACCTCCAATTTATTTTCTTGAATGTTTTTTTCTATATTTCATTTAATTTATTTTTTTGATTCTTTTTGATTCATTGAATTGATTCTCATTGATTCACTTTCCAATTGTATATTCTTACATGATGCAAAGTGACACGTACTCGGCATAATAATTAATTTGTATCCTTTTTTTCTTATTGACAATGAATTTTTTGAACATTTGATGTACTTGGCGAACTTTTTTGCACCGTAGGTGCCTTTTGGGGGGATTTCATAACTTTTTGTATGTTGTTGGAGAAGATTGTAGTATTGATAATGCTTTCATCAGTATACTATTGTTGTAAGATGTCGAACGGGTTAGAAAAATTTAGTTATTATCACGATCAAGTTGAGCAATATCAAGAGATTTGGTATAGTACTACGCGTTCGCAATCCGAAGATTGATTACTTCGCAAGTCGGTTTCATATGCCTTAGACGACGTGTTCTGTTTAAATGAGAAAGCTCGGTAGCTGCTGAATTGCGATTCAAAGTCCACGGTTTTTCAGTTCACTAGATATATTTGTGCAGTTTTATCACAAGTTACCAGATGCAGAGTATCCTCAGATCATTAGTTTCACGAAATGGATCTTAGGTTCGAAGCTACAGCTTATCAGTATTTAACAACATACTAGGAGAAAGATCGAACCTTTTCCTTTCTGGTAAGATGGAGGCAAGGGTCGAATCCTTTGGCATCAGTTTGCTTGGTTTGTGATATTAAAACAGAAAACGTACCTCTTTCATTATCGATATGCTTGTAGGTGAAAGGAGTGTTAGTTATAATGAATCGGTTCAGTAGGTCTGAAATGAAAAGAAGGATTATAGTTGGCTTATGAACAACTGTTAGGCAGGTGGCCAGGATGCAGTTTGACTGCAGTTAATAATAAAATGTAACGAAGAGAGACTTTCAGTCAAAAAATTCTTACATTGGATTCGGCCGTAGCTCTCATTGATGAATAGGATTGGAGAGGAGCTCTTGGTTTATATTGTGCCAGGAAGAAAATTGCATTTTCTCAGAAAACATTGAAGGAAATGCTGAGCACTCCAACTTCTGCTTATTTTTTTGAGGGAGCAGGAACTTCTGGTTTGTGGCATTGGAACTAGAACTGATACTTCCGTCAATGTGATTATGCTTAAAAAAAAAAGGATAATGTTAGTGTCTATGAATCGGTATACTTGGTATGAAAAAGAGGCATGGATTGTTGTTGGCTCACAAATAATTGCTTGATAGATGACAAGGATATGATTTGGCTGCACTTCGTAGACTTTCTTCTTTTCAAAAACTCTCCTGCTATTTCAGTCATTCGGAACTTTTGTCGGTGAGTAGGAATCAGAGAGGAGCTCTTCGTTCGTGATATACTGGGAGAAGGACTGAGTTTCTTCATGAATTAACACAGGCGGATCCAAAGAATTTGTTAATGTTTATTCATCTGTGGGAGTACGATCCTTTGGTTTGTGGTATTGGAACAGAAACCGCTGCATTCTTTGATATCGGTATACTTGTGGGACAGGGACAGATGTTAGTTATTTTAATTCGATACAGTAAGTACGTTAGAAATGCAAAGTTTATGATTGACTCACACTCATGCTGTTTGTTACTCATGTGATTGCTTCGTGGATTCAACAAATTTGAACACCCTGCCTTCCATTATTCAATACACCTATGTTGTGATATATTGAAAACTTCATTGCGCTATCACTGCCGGTAACAATTACCGCTGATTCGACGAGCTTTCTCCTCGTAACCTTACAAGTAGTCAGCGAGCTGGCGAGTGAACACCTGACGTCGTTATTATCGATAGGGTAGAAACACGTGTTGCGCTGGTCAGAGTTTTATCTACGATTATTTGTGTTCATTCACGAAACTGAGAGGGCTGTCAAAAGGACATATGTTATACAACCCACATTCCAGCAATGACAAGCCCGCCACTTTTATGGTGCCTCCGCCATGTTAGACTTGTCAACAGACCAGGCAGCGGACGACGGATATTTTTAAATTCCTCACGCAGCCAGGGCGGCGAACGGTAGCCAATGAGAGCACCGCTTTTCTAGCGCCCAATGAAAAGAAATCGCTGGGCGGTGGCGAACTCGGTAAGAAATGAGACAGGCTACACTGACGCGACCTGCTAGGCGGACGGGAACTACGACCTTCTTCCTACTTGACAGAAATATCGCGCAAGCCACGGCAATAACCACACCGCGGCTTCCCTTCTACACAATTTATGTTGGAATGGTTTTGGTTTCCAGATGACATATAGCTAGCGTACGACGACGACAACGGCGGTGCTCAATCGTGAAAGGGGCCTACCGGTGATCAGAGATTATCATACCTCAGCTCTCCAACTACTGATGTTATTGAAATTACGCTCAAATGAACCCGCTACAGTGATTCACATCGCTACAGTGCATCTAAATTTCCCAAAACGCTTATGATTTCGGAGATACTTGATAAAACAGTTGGTCCTACAGCGCTTTCTCGCTCCCCTAGCAGTAAAGATACTCGGTAGTCCGCCCGTTACTTTGAATGTACTTGGCGCGAGACTCTACCGAGTCTCTTGATCATTTGAGACATATTTCATGTGTCCTTCTAGGTCTACTAAAATTTTCCAGTTAATTTTACACAATACCTAACAAGTTGAAAAATTACAATAGTATACAATCGAGAACTTAAAGACATTTGTTTAACTTTGATAGCATCTGTTGAATCAATATTCAAATATGTAGTCAATTCAACATAACATTTACAAGTAATGCTTTTGAGTGACACTAAAACAAATTTTTTTCAACAGTGCAGTTACCAGTCTAGGGTTAGAGGTTCAGCTAGGATAACTAATACAGTGTCGTCTATTAGTTTTAGTCCTTCTTGTATTTTTTTTAGATTTGTTTCAAGATGGATGTTGATTTTTGAAATATATATCTGATATAGGGTAGAAGCGCCGATTTCGGACTCAATATCATTTATGGGCGGTTTATACATCACTTTGATATATTGAGAATATGAAAAAAAAAACATTTTTATAGTGAGCGTACGAAAAGTATCTTTGAATACCATAGAAAAATCTGTGATGTAAATGCATATCGTTCTGATAACCTTATTCCTAAAATGAATCAAAGTATAAATCCCGTGGTCAATCTTGATTGATTATCATAAGATTTATAAGCATTAAGGATAACCTCAGTATAAAGTAAATGATTAATTTCACTGATTAAACCCAATAGTCTCGAATTATTCATTACACGTATATTAGAGTGGTCCTTATTTAGGGTTTTCATGAATTTCTATGCTCCTTGATGCTCATATGGTTCGAAATAAATTTAAAAAAATATCCCGCAAGTTTTAGGTGTCTATCTCAATTTCAACCTTTACCGCTTAATTTTTGTTTTTAATTTTGTATTACAGCTAAAGTAATTATTCCAACAATTGGGAACTTGGCAGAATTCATCCTTATAATAGTGGCTACTCTTCAGAATTTTTACAGATTTTTAGCTATCATAACTCTCAATTTGCAGCTAGATGAGAAATTTTTTTTTTTATAATATATCAGCTTCATGTAGCAAAAAATCTGTAAAAATTCTAAAAAGTAGCTGCTATTGTAAGGATAATATCTGCCAGAATACAAATTTTTTCGAACAATTACTTCGTCCGTAATAAAAAATTAAAAAAAAAAAAAAAATCAGTGACAGGAGTTGAAATTGAGATAGAGACCTGAAATTTGAGGGATATTTTTTTGAATTTATTTCGAACTATATGAGCCTCTGAAAGCATGAAAATTCAAAAACACCCTGAATAAGGACCATCGTAATACTCACCACTTAAAGTTCCGGTAGCAGCGTCCCTAGTTTTTTTATGTTTTTTAAAATTGAAAGCGCACTTTAAGCGCGTGGCCTTCCAAACTTCATTTGTGATCCACTCTTGCCAAAGCCCTGGCTTTAGAACAGAACACTGTCGCTCATATAGTCTCTTATGGCGATACTCTCGTCTGTTATAAGATTTTGATTCGATGAGATTTTCATACTCTGATTCCGATGCAAATATCTGAATCACGGTGTACTCCTCGTTCGAATCAATGACGTTTCTCGCAATCGACTGTTCAGCGCTATCATTAGAAAAGGAATCATAGGTTTCGGGAATCATATCACCGCAAACTTCTTCGCGAATATCTTTTTTGCACATCATTGAATACAGCGTTTCGGGTAAAATCTTTCCATCCAAGTCCTGAGATATTGCATGCCATATCGGTTCACACTTAGAAATTAGTTTTTTATCTGATATCAGTATCTCATTTTTCCGCTTGGTTGTCGCGCTTATAATAACATGTCTTTCAACTTTTCGCGGCCTTCTACGTGGTTTTGCCATGCTGACTTTGCCTGTTAATTACGTTCGTCGCGTTACGATTTCTCGCAAAGACTGAAGGTAATGCCCAAGATTTCGTGGGTAGTAGAAGGGATGAAAGACGCCGGCATAGAGAAACGCAGCAAACGAATGCGATCAACATACGTGAGATAAGCAACTTGCACGGCGGTGCGACTCTATACAAGCAACAATGTTGCATTTGTAGCCGTCTTGCGACCCGTATGTGTAGTGTACACCGGTACACTACATGAAAAGAGGAATTAACCCCACCAGGGAATAGTAGAGTACTTGGTGGGCATAATTTAGACAGTTGACCTAGGGACACGATCGCCGAAACATCCGTATTTTGAGAATAAAAACAAGATAAGAAATTAAAAACTCGCGAGCACCACATCCACCCGCACAACCCCCTGACTATCTTAGATCCCGAATAAAAGGTTGCCCTTACAGAATCAGAAGTGGGATACTCGCAAAGTAATAGTGATTACGGTCAACTCAGATAAAAAAAATTAGGAAAAAAAAAAAAAAAACTCGATCCCTTCCCTGTGACCACGTGAACCGCAATATCGTGGCGGAAAAGACTGAGCGTGTGTTAAATGAAGAAAAAAAAAGAGAACCATTTCCCGGTGCCCACGAGATCAGAAGTGGCGGAAACTGGTGTAGAGTTAAAAATTATTAAATATCATAAGGACAAAGTCGAGAAGGTTTCCCGTGACCGTTAAAGTGACTTTAAGCTGTTACCAAGGTGCTGTTTCACTTTGTCAGTCCTTGCGTACGGCTTACCTAAACGTGTATTGGTGAGATATTTTCTTGTAATGCAATCGGTCGAAGTGACAGCATTGACAGCCATCAAAAGTTGAACATCGTACGATCCTTTGGAAGGAGAATAAACATTCTGTGGAGGTATATGTAAAACGATATTTCCATAATTACTGGATTTTAAATCTGTCTGAAGCAACAATGGCTGACCAAACCAACCAATTATTGAGCGAGTTCCGCGAGGAACGCGCACAATACCAACGCGTACTGGATGGGATGATGGCTCAACTGACGCAGATGACTTTGTTGATAAGTGACAGAGATAGAGAGATTACCACATTGAGAGAGCAAATGACGTCACCAAGATTGCAATATCCGAGCGATCGGGAGGAGCAAAGGGAACCGACCAATCCAAGGATTCCGTCCGCAGAGATTTCTTCGCAAGTACCATCATTTGGCAATAAAGAAAATGGAAGTATGAACTTAGACATGTGGCTCAGGAGAGTATACAAGGTACAGACTTTATATAATCTTAACGATGTCACCATTAAAATTATTGCCACTAATAAATTTTCCGACGGGGTAAGAAAATGGTATGAATTTTGGAAGATGTTTGACGAGGACGTGGACCCAGTTCGGGTCATCGACAAATTGAAGGCCCGTAGGTGGCGGAAGGGGGAACGGCTTGAAGAATATTATTTAGACAAATTAAACATGGCCATGAAAGCCAAACTGAAACCTGGCCATCTGCTTAGCAGTTGTTCATAAGTAAACTATTATCTTTCTCTTTATTTCATACCTACTGTACTGATTCATTATAACTAACACTCTCCTTTCACTCACAAACATACCGATTACGAAAAAAGTATAATATTCTGTTTCGATATCACAAATGAAGCCAACTAATACCGAACAATTCGACGCTTGCTTCCATGTTACCTGAAAGGAACCGATCTTTCTCCCGGTATGTCGTTAAACACTGATAAGCTGCAGCTTGGAACCCACGATCCATTTCATCAAACTAATGATCTAAGGACACTGCACCTGGTGACTCGTGATATAATTGCACAAATATATCTAGTGAACTGAAAAACCGTGGATTCCAAATCGCAATTGAGCAGCTACCGAGCTTTCTTATTCAAATAGGACACATCGGCCGATGCATATGAAACCAACCTGCGGAGTAATTAATCGTTGAATTGCAGACGCATAGTACTATACCGAATTTCTTGATATCTGTGAACTTAATCGTGATAGTAACTCCATTTTTTCTCACAATTTTTTCTCACAGATATCTTATAACAATAGTATACTGAAGAAACCATAATCAATACATACTACAATATTCTTCAACAACATACAAAAAGCTGTGAAATCCCCCCAAAAGGCACCTACGGTGCAAAAAAATTCGCCAAGTACATTAAATTAAATGTTTATTACGAATCACTACTACCCAAATACCTCTAATGAAAAGAAAAATCAAGATTCATTATTACATAGAAAAAAAGGATCCAAATCAATTATTGTGCCAAGTACATGTGACTTCGCATCATGCAGAGAAGTCCTACAGATAAGACTGGAACATACATACCACGAACAATATTGCCAAGTGTAAGAAAATAGAATTGGAAAATAAATCGATCAAAATCAATTCAAAGAATAGAAAAAAGATCAAACAAATATATCAAATTAAATTTAAAAAAAAAAAAAAAAAAATTGGAGTACGTGGTTCTTGGCGAGCTAATGTTATATTGTACAAGAATTTTGAATTCTTTTTCCGAAAAAGCTCGCCAAGTCCCACTACCTCCAATTTTTTTTTTTTTTTTTTTAAATTTAATTTGATGTATTTGTTTGATTTTTTTTCTATTACCTCCCACTACCTCCAATTTTTTTTTTTTTTTTTTTTAAATTTAATTTGATACATTTGTTTGATTTTTTTTCTATTCTTTGAATTGATTTTGATTGATTTATTTTCCAATTCTATTTTCTTACATAGAGGGAATTAATTGTACGAGAATTCGCTGGACAGCAACCAGCTCGTCGTCTCATTTGTTTTGAGATTTACAGAATACTCGTGATATTATATGACGTCGAATATAGCTCGAGGCATGATTCAGAAAAAAAATGAAAGAAAAGAAAATTAAAAAAAAAAAAAAAAAAAAAAAACAAAACAAAACAAAAAGGAAAAGAAGCGAAGAAGAGAGCGAGGGAGAAAGAGGAAGGTCTGGAGTCTGAACGGGGATAAGACCACAAACATTATTTTGAACCGCTAGGTGGTTGTTATCCATATAGGTAGGCGCATAATGACTACCAGTGCAGTTAGGGCTAATTCCGAAGCCCATATTATCGTCTTCGAATCAACTTTTCCACAGCTTAGCGTTTAGTAGATTAGGCAATTTTATAAAGTTGTTACGCGTAATCACGCTGGCATTATAACAACGTCCCATATATCGATGGACTAAAGTGTACGCCGCATAAATCCTTTTACAGTAGGTATATCGTACGACGGATATAATAATTTCGAATAGAAAAAGAACACCCTAAAAAATGGAAAAGAACAAATTCAATTTCTTCATCGTACACCGATGTCGCACATAATGGAAAATAAAGTGACCCATCGGCCGATTAATCCTGCATTGATACGAAGGTGATGAGATTGTGAAAAGTAGTGAAATGATTGTTCAATTTTAAAAGTCATAAACATGAACGGGGGGACTGCCGCATCCGTGACAGGATATAAAAGTGGAGGGAGTGGAGTACCTACACTGGGCGCGTTATTCGTCGCTAAACCTGCTTTTTCTAAGGTGGCGGGGTTTAAGGACTGAGCTTTGCGGGCGTTTTTCCAGATCGACTCGGCGCGGTTGAACGAGTAAGTGAGCCGCGCGCCAGCCGGCCCAGGGAACGAGGAATGCCGGTGCCACCAACGATAAAAACCGAATCAAATATCTTCCGATCGGGGCCGCGTTTGCCGTCCTAATGAAAATGCCCTGCAAAGCTTCTCTCGGTCATCCCACTATACTTTGTTGCCGTCCAGTTAGTCCCGTAGGAGCGCCTGCGCCTCTTTTCAACATCGAATACCCGAGTTCGGTTTTGCGTTTCATTTCAACATTTTCAGCAGCAGCAGCGGCAGCGGAGATCAACACTGTAGCATAAAGCAGCATACAACCTACTCTCGAGTTGCAATGGTATATATATCTCAACGGTGATGTCGAACCTCGGTTTCATTATTTTTCATTTTTATTTCTTTCCAACAGTTACTACGTTCGCAAGAACCTGATTTTGTGTAACGCTCGGAGTTGTATAATTTCAAAGACCCCCCGAAAAAGACACAAGCCCAACGCTGCACTAAAATTCCGACGAGCTTGGATTGCTAAGATATCTCGTCGATACAACGCGAGGTCTTAAACCACCAAGGGTAATTAGTCATTGTCTCGTCTTTCCAGCACGAGCTTTTAAAAACTGTATCAAAAATTTTCGACAAGCGCAGGTCGCCCCACTGCGGTTCGGCGGTCACTAAACTCAACAGCTCACCAAAAGCCGTCAAATTTCCTCATCGAAATTTGAATTTTAAAATCAGATGAAAATTCGATCGATGCGAAGAGCTCACTAAAAACCAAAAACCAATCATTCGGAGGCCATTTCGTGACTCGAAGATAGAAAAAGCAAGGAACAGTGCAGAATAAAATGAAAGATTTTTCGGTAGGCTATACTTGTACACGCTATACCCATGCGTCAACCGTTATCGCATATAAATCAAATCAATCTTTCTCCGTGCGAACAACACGTCACTCTATACCGCTCGACCACGCATGTACAGCGATAAGTTGCGTTTGATCGTAAGATCGCTCATCGACCGAAAACGGTAGGCCGGGCACGTGAAGAGAAACATGCGGTCAGTTGTCCCACGTGATCTGAAGGTTAACTCTAGAAGCTATATAAATCTAAAAGTGGCGAATCGCGTATAGGATCCTGCAGGGGATCGGATAATTTTACCGATGACGGTCTCGGCCTCTGGTCCAGTTGAGCTCAGATGCCGAAGCAGCACCAACCGCACGTCTCTCTACTTTGGCGCGTGACCCAGCTGGCTCGAGGCGACGAGCCCCACGTCCGCGTTACGTCATTCACAGAACCCCGGCGCTGCCGACCCCCGCGGCGTGACCTGCTGGAAGACCCGGGGAGCCACCTGCTGCACCCCATATATTTCAGCCCCACATACCTTCACCCCACGATGTTATCTCCGCATTAGGATGTTCAACGAGATTACTTCACACCTCATTTCAGACCTCGGAATATGACGAGAGTACGAAACTAAAATTTGAAAAATATCATTCACATTTTATCAACTACGATCCCTGTCAATCGGTTCTCATCACATCGAATCCACTCATCGTTCCATATCTCTCGTTCGGAGTGGATTGAATAAAAGAAGAAGAGAGAAAAAATTGAACAAAAATAAGGGTGGGATCAACGTCTCCACTTATTTGTGTTGTGACGGAAAAATTAATCGATTCTTGTTAACTTATGGAATATATATGCGTATAGTAATACTTTATAAACTCGTATAGAGCAGCGATACGATACGATATAATTATTTACGCACGGGCGGGATGCACCTCGGGAGATCTAACTCACGGTGGGTCTTATAGGAATACAAGAACCGATGGTTTCATGCAGCTCGGCGGTAGGAACAATTTCGTTGTGTTGCGCGTTACTTCTTTGGGATGAACCGATCCGATAGCCTCTGCAGTTATGAGGTGGGCTGTTAAGGTTTGTGAATATATTTTCAACATATATATACGCGCATGAACAAGTAACGATACGAAATATATATACATATATATGTACACATATGCGGCGGCCGTATCGTGACCGGCAGCAGCAACGGCATCGCGTTTCCATGAGGTGTGCGCGTATATACAGTGGATCCTTATCCATTAAATCACATCAAATAATAACTCTTGGCAAGAAATTTTAACTTACGGCGTGATAATTCATAACGGTGTATAATATCTGAATATCCATTTAATCCTTTCTTTATATTGGTCGAGTCTTGGAAGAGATTTGTGGCGAGACTCTTCGCGCCCCCCCGCTGTTCGTTGGCTCACATGGACCCCCGACATTCAGAACTGGGCACTGAAACCGGCTTCTTTGGTATCCTAGACACACTCATAACGCTATTTTGCCGTCGGCGATTATTTCCGTTTTTGTGAAAAAAAAAGAAATAGAGAAATCAAAAGTATGCGTATTCAACATCTTCCGATCGCTATATACAGGGTGTTATCGATAACTTTGGCCAAAATGATAGGGTGGGTAGAGGACCCAAATACAAGGATTTTGAGCATTGGAACCCATGTCCGGAAATGTGTCAGTTCGGAGCTACAGCCGTTTTCCGGTTGGGGTGCGTGCACCTCATAGCTACTCGAGGCTTGAGTTTATCAGGTTTGTCGCGTGGAAAGGACGTGTAGGTGATAAATAATTATTAATAAAAAAGGAAACGAAACGAACACGAGCATCGTGGGGGGCACACATTCAAAAAAGTATTCAAGTGAATGAACATCATTTTGGCCGATTTTTGTGAGACCTCTGTCGATCAGGTTTTTCGTTTTTTCCCGTTTTTCCTTTTTTTTCTTAATAAAATTTCTCGACGAAGACTTGAAATTTGCCATTTCCATCACCTACATGTCCTCTCCACGCGACAAACCTGATAAACTCAAGCTTCGAGTAGCTATGAGGTGCACGCACCCCAACCGGAAAACGGCTGTAGCTCCGAACTGAGACATTTCCGGACATGGGTTCCAATGCTCAAAATCCTTGTATTTGGGTCCTCTACCCACCCTATCATTTTGGCCAAAGTTATCGATAACACCCTGTATATTCGTTTCGCATACACAACCCGGTCGTATCGCCATGAATTGAAATAACGCAGCGTAGATGAGCCGTGCACAAAGCAACTTTGTAACGTTTGAGAATCCCACTACCTCCAATTTATTTTTTTGAATGGTTTTTTCTATATTTCATTTAATTTATTTTTTTGATTCTTTTTGATTCTTTGAATTGATTCTCATTGATTCACTTTCCAATTGTATATCCTTACATGATGCAAAGTTACACGTACTTGGCACAATAATTGATTTTTATCCTTTCTTTCTTATTAACAATGAATTTTTTGAACATCTAGCTTACCTCACTAGGCCCCAACTAGATACCTGGCTAGCGCCATACTAGCTGCGAGCAATCTGCGCTGCCTGCATGTAGATTGAGTTTTAGTTGGGTGAAGTGAGAATTTGGTGAGAATAACAACAAATACATAATAGTTATTTTATTATAAGTAGGTATATTTCACTGTATTTGTTGAATGCACACTATTATGGAATCAACTTCTTGTAACACAAAATCCGTATTTAGTACGGCAAACCAGAAACTATTCAAATCTAATCGGCACAAATAAACATCGTATATTGTTACAAATTCTGTGAAGCGCATGTAAATTATAGTTGACTTACCTTGATCTTCAGTATCTGCACGCTCTTCAGAATTCAATTCTATATTGTAGCCTAATATGCGCAAATCAGCACGTTTCAATTCACGGTGTTTACGAACGTGCTCTCTGATGAGCTCCCTTTTCCTCTTTTGATCCATAATAACCACAGAATGTCACTGAGTTTATCTTAAATTATAACACACGTATCTGTCAGAATACTAACCTAACCTCCTAACCTTGTTAGAGTGAGAGCTCACATTTAATCGGTCAACCTGATCATTTAAACTATCATAGCTGAATGAAAATAGTGACTCTGAAAAGAAAAAATGTCCGCCAGTTGTGAAATCATTCGATAAGCAGTAGAATTTTTGAGTTAAGCATAAATTCGAGCACAAACATGAATATGAACATGGAGGCCTAGACGGACCCAGAAAAGGGGACTGCCCGGATAGCGTTGTTTGCTAGCACCTGATGGTGTTTCAGTGAGGCTAACTAGACTAGGCGTACCATGGACTTCCCCTAAGGGGCGCTAGCGTAACATTGGGCATGCCTCAATGAATTTCTGCTCGGGACGCTGTCCCAAGAATATTTTTCTCACTCTAACGAAGACACCCGTAATCAAAATATCGAGGGTGACCGTGACCCACGAACACCTGATCGTTTGCCGGCAATTGCGCCGTTACTAGAACGCGAATTCTCAAATGGCAAAATATTCCCCCGCGGGGAATGCAGATTTCTCTACTAAAAAGAATATCAAAAATAATTTCCCACTTCTCGGGGAACACTGGCTGCGGCCTACCACGTCGGAGATCGGTGATATCAGACCCACCTCGGATACCCAAATTTTAATTAGGGCTGAGTAATTAGCACTCACCACTCTCCAGCCACGCGCAGAACAAAACTGCCTCCCGTTTTGCATACATTTCGGGCAAGCATACGCACTTGTGATTTTTTTTCTAAACTTTTACCCACGCGGGTTTGACAAGCTACTCCCGTTCCCTATCAGGATGACAGCCTACGGCAGAGTTACAAGACAGCGTGTCTCCGCCAATATTCTCCATATTTCCCCCTTTTTATCCTGACTTAACTTAAATTGGCGGCGCTATCCGCGATTTAGGAAAAAGGGGAGGACAATGGTGTGCCCAGTTGCTGGTGCTCTGACGTTTCGGTGTCCTCGGGGTGATGCGTAGCTGGTAGCCTAGCCTACGGCGTTGTCAGCACCCGAAATTCTTCATCAGAATCCCAAAATTCTGTGCAGACCGTAGTTCGCTGGCTCTTGGTGACGGCAGGACTCACATCTGCCGTTGATCTCCCGCGTTGCTGAGTGCCCTCGGCACTCCCCCGCTGGCTCTCCTGAGATCGGTCTCTCGCTGCGTCCTGTCTTCCTGGCTCCGGGCTTTCGTTGGGGCTCTCGGCCTCGTCCGTCCATCCGTGGCACATGTCAGAGAAGTAGGGGGATCGAAAGCAACGAATTACTAAAAAGTTCAGGGGTCTAGGTCGGTCACGGTCGCCTCTCGGAGCATCTTTCTGAGCCTCGAGGCTATTTTCCCGCAGAAAACCTAACTGGCCCTATCTAACTAAGGTCTGCTACAGGTTCGGGACCTCTTCTGACGGCAAATAAAATCTTCAAGGTCACAGTATATAATGAATAGCAGTAAAAGTTTGTTACTTTGTGCATGATTTTCAGCAGGAGATTTAGCAGTTGACGGAAACAGTCCAGTTTATTCCACACAAATACTTCAGAGTCAGGCATTAACTGGTGAATAAAACTAAAAATTAATAACTATCTCATTGTTGATAAAGAATCTCATTTTATCTCCTTGATTTGTAGCAGGGAATGAGAAGCATCAAATTGAAAATCAGATTACGCAGGTCAGCGTCCAAGAAGAATCTGACAAAGAAGCCTCGAAATCCGCAGATGAAAGTAAGAAACATGTTATTAAAAAACTATATTCCAATTGAAATAATTTAGTGAAAAGTAATATTTTCATATAACATTACAGGGTTTGATCATACAATGACGAGTAGGTTGATAAAAGAAGTGAAAAATAAATTTACAATGCTGAACGATAAAAGCCATATAAAAAAAAGTCTGGGAAAGGATAGCCAGCGAAATGCACAATTTTGGCCACCTAAAAGAATTGACCACGAGCAAAGCAGGGGATGAATGTCATCAACGGTGGCGTAATTTGGAGAAGATGTACCATAATCATGTCAAATACACCAAATCCACGGGTAAAGGGAAAAAGAAAAAGCAAACTTTTTCTGTGGAAATGCATGATATCATCGGTGAAAAATACAGTAGTCTTTCAGTTGTATTACTAGATTCCATTGCATTCGACAGGCCAGACAAAGAAAATACAGAAATATTGGGCCAGACCTTAGATAGTAAAAGTGGTTCCCACTGCGATACTCCGCAACCCTCAAAAAGTATCTATCATAGTGTTGAAAAATCTGTTCGCCCACCGAAAGAGAACATAGCCGATGTTTCAAGAGAATTGCAACATGAAGATAACGATCTGAATACCCAGAATTTCGGCCGAATAGAAAACCTCTTAGTTGAGCAAAATCAACTAAGAAAAAAATCATTACAACAATGGGATGAATTTTTGACCATCATGCAAGAAATGGCAAAGAATGAAAAGAAAAACAAGTCCTGTTAAAAACGTGAATATAGCGAGGAGTCTGATTGATTTATATACGTCCAACTTTAAAACGGTATGAAAACATTAAAATAAGAACTCTAACAGATGTGCAATAACTCCACTGCGATACCTACCTTGGGACATTAGTAACTTTACTTTCATCCACTTTATTTTTTATTTAATCTTTATTTTTCAATTTTTTTATAGTACCTTCCAGTATCTAAATATGACTTGTTGTATGTGTATTCATAATTAAAATGCTTATATTACTGATTATAAAATAAAAGTGTAACACAGAATAGTACAAAAATGAACGTGATATTCATATGTAATTACCTTTTATCAAAAGACTTGGTAGAGTCTCGCGCCAAGTACATTGAAAAGAACGGGCGGACTACCGAGTATCTATATCGCTAGGGAAGCAGAAGAGCGTAGTTGGATCTGTGTTTCATCAAATAGCTCCCATATTTATAATATAACAGCAAATGAAGGATCGCTTTCATCATATAAATCGGAGACGAGCTTTCATTTAAGCCTAATTTCAATAAAATCGGTGATTGGAAAGCTGAGATATGATGATCTCTGATCACTGGTGGGCTCGTTTTACGATTAAGCACCGCCGTTGTCGTCGTCATCGTCGTACGCTAGCTATATGTTATCTGGAATCCAAAACCATTCCCACATAAATGGTGTAGAAGGGAAGCCGCGGTGTGGTCATTGCCATGGCTCGCGCCTTATTTTTATCAAGTAGCAAAAAGGTTATAATTCCGACACGCCTAGAAGATGGCGTTAGCGTAGTCACGTCTCATTCCTTACAGAGTTCGCCGCCGCACAGCGATTCCTTTTCATTGAGCCCCAGAAAAGCAGCGCTCTCATCGCTAATGGCTACCGTTCGAAATTTTTTCTTAACCCGTCGAACATCTAACAACAATAGTACACCAAAGAAACAATAATTCAAACTGCAATATCCTTCAACGACGTACAAAAAGTTATGAAATCCCCCAAAAAGGTACCGTCAATAAATAGTAAAAATAAGAGCCCTCGAATTTTTGGATAATATCCCATAACACATATACCCGGAATTTTTATTTTCATTCGTTGGCCCGTATGTTCCGCATCGCTTTCATTAGATTTATCTAAACTCCTGGCATTCACCTGCAATGCATCAATAATCCTCGAAAAACTTTTCGTTCTCACATGTGATAAAATCACATGTAATGTATCGAACATTTTATCGTGAAATTTTTCGAGGTTACTCCTCCCATGGTGCCTGATGTTTTGGTGCGTGCCTTAATCGATTTAGGTCATAAAAAAATTTTGCAATTTGAAAATAAAAAAAAAAATTCAATTTCGCGTCCGAATTGCCTGCCAATTTTTTTGCACGTTCACTTACAACAGTTAAAAACGATGTCATAATCGGCAGGCGTGCCTAAGTCATAATTTTTCACTATTTTTTTCTACATTTCCAATATGGATGCCACCATGGACCTATAACTCGAATTTGCCTGCCGATACCTGAGCGATGGATTTATTTTCGACCAACTTTCATCCATTGCAACGGCAGGCATGCATTAAACGCGATTTTTGAGCCACTTTTTGATACACTTTCAATTTACAACCCCACGTAACGTACAAGGGTGGGTGTTTTTTTTATTGCTTTTTTCCATCCCAAATGGTAATATAACGAGATGGTCTGATCGGCAGGCATGCCTAAATCGCAGCCAAAATTCTGTTATAGTCTCCCGGTCTAAGACGACTTAACCATCACGGCGAGCCCGCAAAGCTGCTCGTCTCCGGCGACCGAAACTGCTCCGAGTCGGCCCGAATCGCGTGGCCGCTGGGAGGGTCAACTTCAATTTCGCCAAGCGTACGAGGCAGCGAAAAAATAGTATTCGCTACAGCTGATCGTGCGGCAGTTTGTTGGGCAGAGCTCATTGTCAGACCTAATCTTAAAATCGCTTTCGTGGGTTTTTGTGTTGTCTATGTTGATATTATGTTGACATTTGGATAGTAGTTTAATGTACTTGGCGAACTTTTTTGCACCGTAGGTTCCTTTTTGGGGGATTTGATATATTCAAACTTTCTTCCGAGTCATTAAAATAAGTATTAGAAATGCCAAATTATATGTTGATATCAAAGTGTGCGGAACAAACAACCAATGAGCTTATTCACCTGCCAACATTTTTATGATATTTTCCTTTTCAACTCTCGCAACATTTCTATCTTCTTGTCTACCTTCAACAACAGCTTGTATACCATCGACTCTATGAATGTTTTCATAAGCTTCAATTGATAGATCCTCAGCAAAGTCTTTACGGAGTAGGCAAAAATTGTGTATGAGACAGCAAGCCATTATAATTTTAGAAGCTTTTTCAATACGGTAAACTTGGATGTATGTTAACCGTCGCCATCTGCCCTTCAACAAGGCGAAACAATTTTCTATTTTCACACGCGTTCAGCTGTGCAATTTATTATAATTTGTTTGTGCAGCAGTTACGTGCCCATAATCTTTAAAGGGCGGCAACAACCATGTTTTCAGAGTATATTTTCATCACCCAACATATGTTGGTCTGCTGTGAAAAATTGTAATAGATCTTGTTCCTCAATGATCGAATATAATTTTGAATCCACAAGTACACGACAGTCATTTGCAGAGCCTGGGCGACCTACGTACACACTTGTTAGAAGACAATCAGCTGTTGAGATAGCTTGCAAAATGATCGAATGGCACGTATATCTGTTCTGATAACAACGTTGCTAATTGGAAGGGGCCATAACGCTTATGTGACACTCATCTATCGTTCCTATCGCACCTGAAATTCAACAGTAAAAAACATACACAGCTATTTACAGTGGTTTCAAACTTTTGAAATAAATTAAAAAACTCATTCATCAAGAACTTACCAGGAAAACGAGCCAACATTCTGAACCATTCTTCTATGACTGCTCTTTCGTGTCTGGCAGGCCATTTAATTAATAGATGGGATCAGCGCAAAATATTAGCTATCCAGAAATTGATACAATTGAGCACAGTTGATGAAGCCACATCGAACTCATCAGCAATTCCAGTCAATGGTATTTGATAGCCCAAATAATGAATACTGAAACGCGCAGGTTCGTACACTGGTGAAACACAAAATACGCTCTGCGAGGAAAATAAAATATGAGATATTAGTAATTAATTGAGTTAAATTGGAAAAACTAGTCAGTACAAAACCTAGCAAGATAATTTCTCTCGGCATTAACAAAAAACCAAAAAGTTGCATAAATGTTTGAGCACTCTTGGACACCATGGAAACTCATAGAATATTTTATTTATAACCAACAATGGTTCAAATTAAAAACTGCTAAATTTTATAAAGGAAGTTCATTGATATAGAAAACTATTTCTTGAATGACAAAATTGTCAAAAATCAGAGATATCAAAAATGGACATCATAGAAGGTCATAGAGCAATTTGTTTTATACCAAATTGTCCAAATTAAGAAAACTAAAGTCGTAAAGATCTGCAGGTGTTACGTCGGGGTTTTCGCCCGTCGTTACCTTTAGGTTCGTTTCTCGTTTTACACAACTAAATGCAACTGTAGGAAAGATTTAGTTGATAAGGGTGATTGAAAGTTCGTTGATGATTATTATAGGAATATGTATTTATTTGCCAAGCTCGGGGAGGCTTATAGGCGTAATCAGACTGTGATTTGAAGAAGACCGATCCAGGATACGGTGTATGACTAAAGAACTGTGTCCTGGATCACCGTAACAAGTACCGTATCGGATGAACGAGTCGACTTGGCGCGTAATGCAAGTGGCAAGGATTCGGTTACGGATTCGGAAGTGTTGACTTGATCGGTGCTAAGTTCAGAAGTGATTTTAATATTGTTGTTAGGAATAAGGTTAACTTGGGATGTGAAAGAAGGGTAGGCGAAGTGGGAGGCCACGTTTTGCTGACGAGGTGGAATTCGGCAAGGCGTTGCACTTGCCTGTCATGCTGATGCAAGGTCGAGCAATGACCGATGGCTGTTGGAACAGGAAGAAAGATATCAGGTTACGTCTGGGGGAATGATTGGTAATACTTGATAGGATTTAACATTGATAAGAATAGATGGGGCGAGACGTTTGGACCAAGGTCCGGACGTAACACAGGGACTGAAATGAGAAAGACTTTCATCATAAAATATTATTTTAATATCAAAAATACTAAAAATGGACACCATAGAAGGTGATAAAACATTAGGAATTAGTTTCCAGAATCATGTAAAAGCACGGCTGTTCAGCGACCGCTAGTTCATTCTAGGCCAAGCCTACGAAGAGAAAAGATCACTCACAAATCGCTTTTCATTATTATTATCAAAAAATTGAAAATCATCCGTACGGCATTCAAACTAGACTTATTATTTTTGGAAAAACATTCATTTTAACTGTTTCTTCAATTACCTTTTGGTACTTAAACGGCCAACGAGTCAATACTAGTCATACGATTATTCGCAGTGTACGAAAATCACCAAATATCAGTATTAAAATTGAGGTAATTATTATACCGTGAGCGTCAGACGAAAGTAGTTGCGAACCGCGCATGCGTCGAAATATTTGACCCGAGCAGAAATTGAATCCTGTCGCGACCCAGTGCCTGGCCAGTTTTTCATGAATCTGGACTGGCAATGGCCAGGTCGGCTAGCCTGAGCCAGGCCTGGCGTGTAGCGCTAAGCCTCGGCAATGCTTGGCCAGAAGTTCTGAGCATCGCCTGCCCAGTGAACATGATACAGTCTGGCCAGAGTCTTTAAAAGTAATTATTCATGTACAATACAGTTATTGAAAATAAATGATAGCAAAAACATTTTTGTTAGGTATTGTGACGCGAATTTTACCCTGGGCGGGTTTTACCCGGGAATTCGTCGACGACACTTCGTCGCGATCCTGTTTTTTCCGAATTCCCCAAAACTCAAAAAAAAGACTCAAGAATTCAAAAATCCCCAGAACTAAATCTCAAAATCGAAAAGAAACCCAAACAAAACTCAAAAAGAACCTCAAAATTTGCGGGAGTTGGGCGCCAGACGTTTACGTCGTTTTTCTCTAAAAATTCCCCAAAATCTCGAATTCTACAAAACTCAACGACCAATAACAGGATCCAACGGCTTGGCTGGCTAGGCTTAGGCACATCCGCGAACTGGTAGAGTGGCGTGGATTAAGCAACAACAATTAAGGACGACACAAAATAAAGCAGAGTAACACAAAATAAGCGATTTTCTTTAATAGGCGGAAGCCCGTGTATTCAAAAAAACGGGAGTAATAAAGTCAAATCAATCCGGGAGTTACAAAATAGAAGTCGGGAGGTCGCACATCGTTTCTTGAATTAGCCCTTTCGGGGAACAAAAGTCCTTACTATCAATTAATTCTATACGCGGGAAAAGCAATCCGGGAGCACGATACAGCAAAGCCACGAGAGTTTGACGGGAGCTCTGGCTCCAGATAAATAACGGGAGTAATGTTTAACCGATAGTACGGGAGAAGAAGGTCCCGCCGCTATCGGCGAGGTGCAACGAGTTTACACGGATTGCTCTCCGCGGCTACCCTGCGCTGACACGACAACTAGTAAATTAGTGAACCAGACCTACTCAGTTCATCATAATAAGGGGTTCGTTATTCCAAAAATGCTACTAAATCATAAGCGCCAAAATTACAAAACAACAAGCTGGCCGATAAGCGGCACGCCAAAGCGGGAGAACTATAAAGCGATTATACCAATTTTGAGCGTAACACCATCCAAGAAATGCCATCCAATTACAATACAAAGCAATATTTACCAGTTAAGTCCTATTATTCTATTAAATCACTCCAAAGGGCCAATACTTTTCATCAAATACTTCTAATCTACTCTAATATTCTCCACTTAACGGGAGACCAAAATTCAACAAAATAACTCCAGAGATAACTGTCGATCTGCTACGGAGTCACCACTGCCTTCAAATCAACCAAATTAATCCATACAAAATCCACAAAACTACAAAACCAAAACCCAAGGAGCTACCCGGAGGATTCACCAGTCCGGTAGCTCAAAATCTACAAAACCTAAACTACTAATGGCGTGGTAACTTCGTGGCCGTTACAAAATAAACGAAGACATTACCTTTTTGTCTCGGGAGGTTGGCAAAAAACTGAATTTACAATAATTTCCAAAATTTAAGGCTCGACGGGAGCACCACTTAATGAATTTCATTACACAATAGCCAAAGTTCAAAACTAAAAATAAACGGGAGAAAATTAAAACGTGATAGCCACGTTGACGATACGGCGCAGAGTAGGACGCGACGAGGTTCTTCTTCTTCGACGTTCCGGCCTTGCCGATCCTGGTTGGTTGGGCCCCTTCTATAATTAGGTCGCCTATCCGATGTCACGGTCTGGCACCTCGTGACCTAATTGCGTCGGCGACTATGTAATCGCCCCAAATCCAATACCAATGCTGCTCTTCTGGCTACTTTGCCGTGGCGTCGCCTCCCCATTTCCTCCTCGCTGTTCTCCGCTCTCGATGTTGTCCCTCTGAGAGTGCCGAGCGTCGGGGCCATCCCGGGAGCATCGCGTTCCCGCGGGAGTCCGGGAGGAAGGGCTAGCATTACCGCAACAGTCACCTTCCTCCTCGGGGAAACCTGTTATCGGTGCTGGGCTAACCTGCCTGCCTCGCTCACCTTAATTTTCCCCCTTCTGCCAGGCCCATCGCCTTCGGGAGGCGCCTCATCGTCCTCCTTCCTGCGGGAGCCACCTCAGGTCGTCGGGAGTTTTTAAAATAGTGGTCCAGCGCCAGGCTGGGAAGTTGTGGGGCGGGAGGTAGCGCTTCTCAGTCCACGCTACCCTGTACGTCGCCTCCACAGCATCCACAAGATTATCGGGAGCACCTCGTCCTCCACTTCCTATCGGGAGAAGCGCATGTAGCCCGTGCGTCCTTGTACGCCGGTAGTGAAGTGGCAGCGGGAGTTGACTAGTCGTCGTCCGGAGCGAATCCCTGAGCGGTTTCCTAGCCGCAACCAGGGATCTTCGGGGTCCTTTTTGGGGCATGGCAGCGACGCCAGGCGTTTCACCATTGAGCGGGTCGTCGGGAGCGTCGTAGCTGGTCGGCAAGGCAGTACCCTCTCGTCCCGTCGTTCGTCGTCACATAAATAAAATATGAAAGCAGACTAAATTAACTCAAAATTCTTAAACTTAAGCGATTGACCTTTGGAGTGCTTTCGTGGCATTTCTGGCTGGTTTTTCCTAAATTTCCCTAACTTAAGGCCGTGGTAACGGGCGGTGTAAAACGCCACGTTACAACGTATATACCAAACGTTTTATATCTGCTGTGATCGTCATCGTCAATAATATATGTAATCTAGACGTATTACACGCGTTTATGAAATCGTATAATAAACCTACCTAAAATCAGTGAAGGAAACGTCTGATGTATAGTGGGTATACTCAGAAATATGACATTGCGTTGTACAGTTATTAATCATTTTTATTTGAAAAAAAGTGCCTCATATACATATAGTATGTGAATATCACCGCAAGTTAGCGAACTTTGAGACTAGAATCTATCAAAACTAAATGTAATAAAATATAGAATCCTAATAAAATAAACAAACGAAATATTCAATCTTTCATTATACATAAACTTGTACAAACAAAATACTTTATGTATCTGGATATTCTCTGAAACTATTGCATCTGCGTATTCTGGCGCACTTCTCTCGAAAAGTCCAAATCAAAACTTTCGCAACCTATACCCTCTTTAAACGCATAGGTTTTTTTTGTTATTTTTTTTTGTAATTACTAATTAAAAATAAATGTTTGTCATAAACTTATTAAAGTTTCTATAGTTTCCAAAGAATATACTTAGAACAAATAAAATTCAAAAAAGGTTAATATCAGGTTCAGAAAATTTGTTTGAAAAAAGTATCCAAATTCGTATCATCACTCAACTTCCCTCAACTTAATTCAATTTGACTCCCTTGCTTCAGGGATTTCTCAAAAGAATAGGACAAAAGTACTCTAGTTCATGTGTCTCTCTTCTGCTGACACGCATGTCTACTAACGTCCCGTTTTTGCCGACGCGGCGGGAGCGTCACGGTGCCGTCTCCCGGGTGTTTGTCCCCGTAGCGGCCGTGTTTTCGTCTTCTCCTCTTCTAAGGCGCTTCTTCCGGCGTCTCTGTTTCACCTGTGTTAACGTCTCTCTTGTGTGTAGGTGTCCCTTGTTCTGAGGCAGTAGGTCACTGTCAGCAGCTGATTGCTCTGGGTTTGGCGATTTTATGTTTGAAATTTGTATCGGGTGTTAGGTGTGAATACGGTCGAACTCTATTCGGTATGACCGCGATGGGATATGGAATAGACCAACCAAATGCGGATGGATGGCGAATCCGATCCGACAATATCTGGTACAACCGCACTGGAGTACTGGATAGATGATCGTGACCCAAGGATCGGATGCAGAACCCGACCAGACAGTACCTGGCACAACCACAATGGAGTACCCGGTGATGCTCAAAATTCCAGGAGGGAAATGCGGGATCCGATCAGACAATATCTCGTACAACCGCAATGGAGTACGAAATAGATGCTCGAAACTCCAAGGGGGGAATGCAGAATCCGATCAGACAATATCGTGTACAACTGCAGTGGAGTGCAAGATGGGTGTTCGAAATTCCGGGAGGGCAATATCGAATTTGATCAGACAATATTTCGTACAACCGCAATGGAGTACGAAGTAGATGCTCGAAATTCTGGGATGGAAATGCGGGAATTACGGGTTGTCGGGTGGAGGAAAAGGAACCCGGGTGTACAGGGTGGCCCGCAGAAATAAGAATAGGGACACCACGCAGTGGATTAACAAGAAAAATAAGAATACTATATTTTGAATAATGGTCTGTGGCCTGACAGCTGCTCACAATAACACAAAAGAAATACTAAGTGGTAGGTGCCAAGAATCGCCGGCTTTACCGCCGTTCTCCCACACTCTTTGGGTTTCACAAAATAATAATTGCAGTAATTGAAAGATATGCAGTGGCTGCGGTGCCGGATCTGATTAGAATAAGATAATAACTGATAGAAACTAAAGAAAGGCTTCGATGCCGGGTTCTAATTATATGAATGTGATTTTAATACGAAATCAGAGTATTTATACGTCGCCAGTTTGTCAACGGAAAAGGTAATGTTCGTGGATGCGAATTTGTATGTCGAGAATAGTTAGCTCTTCCTTCTTCGTAGGCGAGGCCTAGAATGGATCCCGAGTCGCTGTGCGCCCGTCCTTTTATACTACCTCGGAAGTTAATCCCATTTATTCTATGGGCTTCTATCGGGTCCATTTTTGTTATGGTTAATTTTAGGGACTATAGTTTTATAACAAAAATGTGCCCTATTTTATCTTCCGCACCTCGTGACGGCTTTTGATTTTGCAATTTCCCATTTTCGCTATTGTCGTTATAAACCAAATGTTCTATGGCATTCTATGGTGTCCAAAAGCTGCAATCTTGCATTTAGAAATTATTTTTCTAGAAAAAATAATTTCCTGTTCTTATGTACTTTGATCCTATCGGGTTGGGATTTTTGATTCTTGTAAATAATTGCAAAAAAAATAAAATAATGAGTTTGGGTTGGGCTCGAACCAACGCCTGAGCGTTATAGTTTAGAAGGAATCGAAGAAAATATGAGATTCCACGGTAAACGAAATGGATATGGAATCCGCTCCACGCGAGTTCGGCTCGCATTTTTTTAATACGCCGAACAAATCCATCAATCTACAGCTATTTTTTTTTTAGATTCTGTCGGTGAGGTTTTTATTAAAAACGAAAATAGCATGAACTCTACCTCAATTTATGCAACGCTATGAAATACTATAGAAATATGATAAAAATACCATGAAATCTTCCCAAAGACCGTCAGCTGGCCAATTACATCAAATACTAAAAGAACAATTTTTCCAACATTATAATCACGTATGCAGATATATCTATGATGATATCTGATTCGGATCGTCCCAGTGGATTATATTTTATATTGCGTCACCGTGTATATGCGTAATTTAGCCACGTGATATTTTTGGTCGGTGAATGAATCTAACGATTATACCTACACATCGGTTATGCGGTTGACCAACAATTTTCGCGATATCGATGAATAGCCTGTTTTACCATGAAACGCAGATGGCGCCCTAGGCTGGCGCTCTTATTTTGTGACATACTACCATATGCCTCTGACATTTCGCAACTTGTCCGATCTAGTTCAGTATATCTATGATGATGGTGTAAGTTTACATGAGTCTAGTCTTCTCTGCGAGTCCATACCAGCCGACAGTTTCTTACCGCGCACCGTGTGATCCACGTGTCGCCCTTTCCTAATAAAGCTCCATTAATTGTTGTTGCAAGCAAGTGTCCAGTTATTGAGCATCCCAAATTCTCCCACGTTTGTGCACGATTTCTCTGATCCGGCAAATCAAAAATTATATTAAATTTGGTTCATCGCCTATCGAAGGGCGCGTGCGATCATTATCAAACCTATGCCGACAAAGCGGAAAAAATGAGGGAGATATTGAAGCCACCTCATTAGTAATAAATGAAGTCCTCCAAACTCGAGAAGCGCATGAAGCACATATCGAACAAAAGGCATGCTTATCAAACTTATGCCGAAAAAACGGAAAAAATGAGGGAGACATTGAAGCCACCTCATTAGTGATTGATGAAGTCCTCCAAACTCGAAAAGCGCATGAAGCACATATCGAAGAAAAGGCGACCCGAGCAGAAGAAAAATTAACCCAGGAGCTGCACAGCGAATGAGCACAATGTATGGTGCAGTTCGAAAGGAAGCATGGAAAAAAGAAATCGCACGAGATATCGATACTAAATATAAAGAGAAAATGAATAATCTCAAAAGACAAATATCAGTATTAACTACCCTTACCGCGGACGTGGACGAAAGAAACGAGATGATAGAAACAAGATTACGGTTGGTAACTGAAGACATTAATCAGCAGAGCGAAATCGTAACACAAATTCAAAAACAAATGACAGATTATGTCATACCAGAAATAACAAACCAACAAGAAATTATGACGAACTTACAAACCCGAATAGGAGAAACAATAAGACAGTCTCAAAATGCAACAAGACGAACTACAATGGGAGAAATAAATTTCCTTAACGCAACAACAGGAGCACAGTTCAGACTCACAAGGAGAACATCATAACTCCGGATCACAGATTTGGCTCAAACTTGTAGAGGTGATTTGTTGTGCCCCAAAATGGAACCCCTCATGTGCACTTTCATTGAATAGGCCCCCCTTCAAAAGATATCAGCAAATTAAATTAAAAAAAATGATTAAAAAACAAGAAAAAAAAAAAAAAATTAATTTTTTTTTAAATTGTTTTGACACCCCAGAGAGGTCAATAGAGTGAGGCAATAGTGATTCCGATCGAAAAATCCTGAAATACCACCAAAGAAACGTAGAAAATCACTGCTGAATCGCTATATCATTGAAACTTCATCGCATCAGACAATGCAAATCAATGTCTGAAGGATACAATTACAGTAGCTTAGCAATAGAAAGAAGGAGTTGATCCGATAGAGTCAGTGGAAATATCACATCACATGTTCATCATCGCATCAAAATTATCAGACTGCTGAAATTGTTTCTTCTTTATTCCTCCTTGCTAGCGATCAGTTGTAAGACGTCTATCTGGTCATTCAAGGTGATTTTCTTCATCCACGCATCCCAAATATCCTCAAATTCACCCGTGTAGAGTAATTCATTCAGCGATACAATGATTAGAAATTAAAGTTTTCCTCGACTTTCCCCATCGCCAGCCTCCCAGAATTTGCAAATAATCACAAGGAATCAATTTCACTGTAACATTATTTCAGCATCGTAGGAAACTACACCTAAAAGCCGTGTATTTTCATCATCATATTTCAGAAATAATAAATACATCATTTACCTGTTTCCACGCTGTTTCATAGAATTGTATAAGTCTGTTGGGGTTAAGTTATGCGAGCTTCGTTCATCAAACATTGGTATGTCACAGTTCGATTCAAAAAGTACAAGCTGCCAATAAATATCGCCAACTTTCTATCCACAGCTTGTTTTTTATGCGATTCCGACATATGCTTGTAAGATATTATAAATCTGACAGCAATACCGAAACCAGCCTCGTAAATGCGGCACATCTGACATATCTCTAGTGGATATTATGGTATGAACAATGAGAACCGAATACGTGAATTCCACCTACCTTTCAGAACGTCCGGGCGTCCGTACGTCACCACGTGCATGAAATTCTTCATAATAGTTTCAGACCCAACCACCAAAATTTAAAAAATGATCGATAGACATCACCAATATGCGGTGTGAAGTCGGATATCGAGCATCGATCGAGATATGTCAGATGTGCTGCATTTACGAGGCTGGTTTCGGTATTGCTGTCAAATTTATAATATCTTACAAGCATATTTCGGAATCGTATAAAAAACAAGCTGTGGATAGAAAGTTGGCGATATTTATTGGCAGCTTGTACTTTTTGAATCGAACTGTGACATACCAATGTTTGATGAACGAAGCTCGCATAACTTAACCCCAACAGACTTATACAATTCTATGAAACAGCGTGGAAACAGGTGAATGATGTATTTATCATTTCTGAAATATGATGATGAAAATACACGGCTTTTAGGTGTAGTTTCCTACGATGCTGAAATAATGTTACAGTGAAATTGATTCCTTGTGATTATTTGCAAATTCTGGGAGGCTGGCGATGGGGAAAGTCGAGGAAAACTTTAATTTCTAATCATTGTATCGCTGAATGAATTACTCTACACGGGTGAATTTGAGGATATTTGGGATGCGTGGATGAAGAAAATCACCTTGAATGACCAGATAGACGTCTTACAACTGATCGCTAGCAAGGAGGAATAAAGAAGAAACAATTTCAGCAGTCTGATAATTTTGATGCGATGATGAACATGTGATGTGATATTCCCACTGACTCTATCGGATCAACTCCTTCTTTCTATTGCTAAGCTACTGTAATTGTATCCTTCAGACATTGATTTGCATTGTCTGGTGCGATGAAGTTTCAATGATATAGCGATTCAGCAGTGATTTTCTACGTTTCTTTGGTGGTATTTCAGGATTTTTCGATCGGAATCACTATTGCCTCACTCTATTGACCTCTCTGGGGTGTCAAAACAATTTAAAGAAAAATTAAATTTTTTTTTTTTTTTTTGGTTTTTAATCATTTTTTTAAATTTAATTTGCTGATATCTTTTGAAGAGGGGCCCATTCAATGAAAGTGCACATGAGGGGTTTCATTTTGGGGCACAACAAATCACCTCTACAAGTTTGAGCCAAATCTGTGATCCGGAGTTATGATGTTCTCCTTGTCAGTTTTTAACCCCCCCACATTCAGGGGAGACGCAAGAGATAAACCAGTAAAATTCTTGACTGAATTGCGGCATTACGTCAACGTCACCAACCCTGATATCAGACAGCTGGTATATTTGATAACACAAACGTGGAGGGAACTGCCGAAGACTGGTGGTACCTAATGGAAGACAGCGTTAGAAGTTTTGAAGACTTCTCAACGAAATTTAAGGGGCATATCGAGTCGCCATTTTGTGGGAGGGCAACGTTGAATTTTTGAAAGGTGTATTCTTTGAAACGGCTGAAGCAATTGGAATGAAATTTGGAAGTTCGTGGGAGGAAATTGGAATGAAGTTGCTAAACTCTGGATTTTTCAAAATTCGAAAAAAAAATCTCGCCCCCAGGGCCACCTGCCGTCGATGAGGACGACGGGCATGCAGCCCTAGTATGCGCGGCTCCCGCCATCGCAGTCTCTTGGCCGCCGGGCGCCAGAACCCCCTGTCCCTCATTGGTACCCGGTCGGGTTTCCTTGAAGGAAACTCTCCCGAGACCACAGTGAGCCATGAGGCCTGCCTCCCTTAGCCAGTCCCTAGACTAAGCATCCACGCCCAGCACCAGAAGTACGGACTTGGGTCCATCCTTCCTGTCCCAGACCTTCCAAAGGTGAGTCTGAAGACCGCTGTTAAGGCGCTTCAGCCGAGTCATGATGACTTTAGTCTTATCCGGCAAGCCGGGTATGACTGTCGTCATTTTGGTCAGCCTCGGGAATTGTCCCCTCTCCAGTAGCTGGAGTAAGGCCCCCCTCCCAGGGCTTGATCGAAGGCACCGTGCCCCTCAGCCATGCAATGGTCCCCTCGTTGGAGCCGGTAATCCACAGCATACCCTGGTCGCACTGGTACTCGTCGAAACGAGGGATCTCCTCTCCTTCCGAAATAGAGTCCATGCCTTGCAGAGCTCCTGCGCCACCAGGTCAGCCTCACCTGAGCTCAGGGTAGCAGCAGGGTAGTCCGAGGGTGTTATGGCTACCCTCGTTCCGCTCCTGGCTGCCTCCCTGTAACTCTTTGGCTTGAGGATTTCCCTGCCCCTCTTGGGAGCCGAGTAAACCTCGGGAGGTGTACTATCAAGAGGCCTTGGCCTCTTGTTCTGTCTCAATCCGCTTCCAGGTTGCCCATTTGCTGAGCCTCCCTTGACGGATTGAGCTGGGGTAGGGGTCACCGTACTAGCCGACTGGGTCGTCTCCGAAGAGGTCACGGTGGCCAGCCTGGCTCTGCGCGCCCTTTTCTTCGCCGCCCCAGAGCGGTTTTTGGGGTTCCCCTTATGTTGTTCGGGAGTGCTAGCAGCGGTCCCGACCGAGGTCGAGCCCTCCGCTGCTCCGCGGAAACCGTTAAGCGGGTGCGGGCCTTTAAGACTAGTGCCTCGATTCCCCCCCCCCCATGCCTGCGGTTCCCGCCTCTAGGATCCTCGAGTCCCCCTGTATGGCAGCCTCTCCGGTCCTTGGTTGCTCCAACACCAAGTCTGCATCTGCGAACAGACTTTCGCTGCTGGAGCTATTAATATTTTTGTTTTCGGGTTCCATGTAGTTCCCACGAGTGTGCAGGAAAGGGTGGTCTACCCTTGCAGAGCATGCTTGCAGGGGTAAGGCTAGATACAATGGGGGGGGGGGGGGGCGCCTGGTACCCCAAGGGCACCGTTTGTTACACTATTCCCCAGTGCCATTCAACCCTCGGCACGATAGCTCCCACCTTGGCTTGGGGAGTTGGTCCGCGGCCGGGGCCTTGGTCCATCTGGGCCAGTTTTCACTCCGGGCCGTTTTCCTATCCGCCACCCGGAGACGCGCTCGGTTGGCGCTTAACCGCGTCCCCGCCCTCCAAACAGAGCTCAGAGTTTGGAGTCCCCTTGCCCCTCACGGAGCTTGACGACCCTTGGCTCCTTGCCCCCCAGGAGTTTGGAGACCCGAGTAGAAAATCCATGACTCCTGATCCATTCGACATTATCTGAAAGTTATGGATGTCATTTTCTTCGTCTTGAAATGTAGTTTTCGGAGAAAAGTATGAAAAGATCAAATTTGCATTTTTCCAATTTTTTTTTCAATATTAAACTCAAATTTTAAGTGTTCTTGAAGAGCAACATTTTTTGTTTTTTTTTTAAATACATATTATACCAGACTACAAAACTAACTTTTGAGACATTTTTTCAGGATGGGATTCGAATATCTTCGATTTTTTAACTTACTTTTTCTTATTTGATTTCAAAAGTCCGCGTTTTTTGATAATATATGATTATTTCGCGAAAATTTGACCTTAAAAAATTATAAATAATACCGATCTATAGTGCCGACCATCCAAAGTACTCAACTTACTCCATTTTAGCAATGAATCGAGTAAGTTAGGTATTTTGGATTTTCGCAATGAATCAAGTAAGTTGAGTACTTCAGATAGTTAGCACTATAGATCGGTATTAATTATAATTTCTTGAACTCAAATTCTCGCGAAATATTTATAAATTATGAAAAAACGCAGAATTTCGAATAAAACAAAAAGAAAAAGTGGGTTAAAAAATCGAAGATATTCGAATCCCATCTTAAAAAATGCTTGAAAAATGTGTTTTGTAGTCTAATATAACATACGATAAAAAAAAAAAAAAAAAAAAAATTTCACTCTTCAAGAAAACTCAAAATTCGAGTTTGAAATTGAAAAAAATTGAAAAAATGCGAATTTTATTTTTTTTCTTTCTCGAAAACTACATTCCAATACGAAGAAAATGACCTCTATAACTTTTAGATTATGATGAATTTTTCAAGAGTCCTGAATTTTTTAAACTTGCTATACTATTATTTTTTCGAAATTTTCAAAAATTGATATCTTAAGAACTTCTGGAGGTGTATGTGATTCTTGAAATTTGGTGATTGGGTATGGAATAAGCCATATGTATTCTGTATTGTCGATATCTACAGCTTTTTATACGGCTCTATGAGGTTCTTGAAAAAGCTTCGCATTAAGCATCATGCAAAATAGTCGAAAAGTTAGTTCCAGCGTGATACAGTACACCCAGATCATTTACTATTGTCAGAAGTTCAAACCTCTGCACACGAATATCCACACATATTACTAAATATTTTCGGTCACGGTGATCTGGCAACGATGCACCAGTATATACAGGGTGGGGCATCTAAAGTGTGACAGAGCAATAGCACTCAAACTATTGATGATACTCAAAAATGTTTCATATGAAAGTTATATTGTTCGGAAAGGCCGTCATACTGGACCATCATCATATTTTTTTGGTGGAGGCGCTGAAGCCACGTCAAGGTCAACTCCACTTTTTTAAATGGAACGATGTATTTTTTTTTCCACGACATTATTACTGACTTTAAGACGAATTCAGTGACCTACAACACAAGGTCATTCTAGGCACGCAAAGTATGAAAATAGTCGAAATATCAAATCAAATCGAAATAATTACTTTCGAAGGATTTCCCAGCCTTGGTTTGTGTCTACCTACAGAAGATGCTCGAAGTGATGACCCTCGACTTGGAGAAACCTGAAGAAATGAAAACAGCGAATAATAAAGTGTTTAAACACTTTATTATTCGCTGTTTTCATTTCTTCCAATACCTATGATAATACACATCTACAGGTATTGTTTACATCGGCAGCAAGTGCGCATTTTCTGTTGACATATCAGTTAGTCACACATTACCTTCTAATGTGAGTACATCGGATCGCGGAAATGAACGATTTTCAAGAACCTTTCGATATGTTGATGGTGCTGGGGGAATGCCGCAAAAATTACCGAAACGCTCAAAATTTGTATGCAGCTCGTTATCCGGATAGACAACAAAAATCGCGCATGGCCTTTAAGCGATTAGCCGACCGTTTCTGCCGCTTCGGTACAGTAAAAAAAACACGAGACAGACGTCGACCGATTGTTAGTGAGGCTAATGCGGCTGCCATTTTAGCTTTTGTGGCACTAAATCCACATGCGAGCAGCAGGCAAATGGCAAGAGAGAGTGGAATTAGTAGGCGATCTGTATTAAGAATTTTACATAAACACAAGTTCCATCCGTACCACCTGTCATTACATCAGGATTTGTATGGCAACGATTTCCTGAATCGCGTCACTATCTGTAATTGGATTCGTCGAAAAATGCGCAGAGATGTCTCGTTTTTGAGTCATGTGCTTTTCTCAGATGAAGCTAACTTCACAAATACTGGAAATGTAAATAGACATAATATGCATTATTGGGCAAATGAGAATCCTCGATGGATGAGAACTGTATCACTTCAACATCCGTGGTCCGTTAATTGTTGGTGCGGCATTGTCGGTGATCGCGTCATTGGTCCATATTTTTTTGAAGGTCGCTTGACTGGGCAAGTTTATGCAAACTTTCTGGAAAACATACTGCCTCAGTTACTGGAAAACGTGCCGTTGCATGTTCGGATGAACATGTGGATGCAGCACGACGGTGCACCACCCCATTATGCTCTGTGTTCAAGACAAGTGATGAGTGAGATTTTTGGCGATAAGTGGATAGGACGAGGCGGTCCTGTAGCTTGGCCACCTCGTTCACCAGATCTAACATCGCTTGATTACTTTCTATGGGGTTTTGTCGAAGAACGCGTAATGGCGGTAGCACCTACTACGCCTGACGACATGAAAGAAAGAATACGCCAAGCATGTGCCAAAATTACACCACGAATGTTGGCTGCAGTTAGACGGTCATTTCATCAGCGAGTTGACAAATGTTTACAAGTCGAGGGTCATCACTTCGAGCATCTTCTGTAGGTAGACACAAACCAAGGCTGGGAAATCCTTCGAAAGTAATTATTTCGATTTGATTTGATATTTCGACTATTTTCATACTTTGCGTGCCTAGAATGACCTTGTGTTGTAGGTCACTGAATTCGTCTTAAAGTCAGTAATGATGTCGTGGAAAAAAAAATACATCGTTCCATTTAAAAAAGTGGAGTTGACCTTGACGTGGCTTCAGCGCCTCCACCAAAAAAATATGATGATTGTCCAGTATGACGGCCTTTCCGAACAATATAACTTTCATATGAAACATTTTTGAGTATCATCAATAGTTTGAGTGCTATTGCTCTGTCACACTTTAGATGCCCCACCCTGTATATTTATATATGTCGGAGAACGAGCCCGTATCTTATCGGGGGCGGGCGGGTTCATATTTAAAAGGTTGCTCTTACAGCCTAATAAACTAAACAAAGTTCAACTTAACAAATAGTCTTAATTATCAAAATAACCAAAATCTCTAACGAATTTAACAATACGGCTCGAATCACGCCAAAGGGAGACACGTTAACGAATACACGAGCCTGTCTTTAATTTCTTTACCGTGATCTCTAAAAATGCTACGATGCTGCAGCTCTCATTCCCAAAATGAGACTGCCCTCAAAAATCAGCATTGCCAGGGCTGTGGCTACGTTCGATGGAGGACCACACAAAAAGGACCTTCATCTCGCATCCCCTTCGACGCCACTCGAGTCGACCATACGTCTAAGGCTCTAATTACTAAACATAAACACTAACAAATATGCCTTAACGTAAACTTAGACTAAATGCCATCTTTGGCGACTGACAGTCGCCAGAGATCCAGATCCAATATACTATGCGCCGACACATACATATAATTCCCACTGTTGATTCTACACTACTCCAGATGAATTTACGCGTAGCGTTGCCGGATCACCATTGACCACAGAAAGAACGTGTTGGAATTAAAAAGAAGATTATATATTTCAACTTATTATATCTCGTATACAAAACGGTGAAGTTCGATTTTGTGTTGAATTTGCTTATAAAACCTTTTTCTTTAGTCTCCTAAATTTTTTTGAAATTCTATCGAGAGATTTTTTTTGTATAATAGAAAATAGTTGGGCGGACAGGAAGCTTTACCTGAAAATTGCTAATTCTGTTATTATTTATCTCAGGATCTAGGCTGTCAAAAATTCTGAAACTTCGGGAAACGTTCCATACCGAATAAATTAGTCAACGTTTTTCTTAGCCTATAAACAAATTCTTTGTGAAATCTATCAGAAAGTTCCCAAGTAGCAATGTGTGATCGTCAATTCATGCAAGACCATGATCAACAGAGCCGTGCGACAGAATTGGTGGGGATTGTTGCATGTCGCTGCAGATGGAGCAGTCGATTTAACCGGAGACTAGAGACCTACCGGAGACCAACCTGACAATGGTCTGCATGGTGCGCTTGGGCGGTATACGTGCAAGCGGCTTTATAGTTGATAGATTTTCGGTTTAATGAGGTTATGTTTTCGATCACTAAAATTTTGATCAGCATAGTTGTAAAACTTGTTCTTGTTTCCTTACTAAAAATAAAATGATTTACTTCCTATTCGTTCTGATATAAATAATCTACATTATTTTTATTACAGATCATGAAACGATATTACGCAGAAGCCAAGTGCCAGATCGGGGGAAATATACCTGTTGCAGAGTCGATTGATGAGCTAAGTATTTCCTACTCTTCACATGATAATATTATTTGTACCAAAATAGATATTGATCCCGATGAATTATTAATTTCAGAAGTCCAGAAGAGACCTGTCTTGTATGATTATTCCCTACCTTTGAAGGAGCGTTCAAGGCGAAGGACCAGAGAATTATGGCGTGAAGAAGCGGAATACCTAGGTGAGTATAAAAATTATGCAAAATTTTTCCCATAAGTGTATGTGTAATAATCAAAGCCAATGACATTTCCGTAGGAATGGATAGTGAGGGACCCAAAGAAAATATAGGAATTCTTGAGGGATACATACATGAAAATAATAGCAACTGAAAATAAGCCAAGTGGGTCAGCTGCATGTCTCAAACATCCAAAATGTCGTTCTTATAACCATATGTGTTTTCTTCATGATTCCCTCATTGGAAGAATGTAGGAATTTTATAAATTTGAACAATTGCCTAATTCTGATATTAGAAATACTAAAGTACACAAATTGTTTCTCTAGAACAATCTGCATCGAAGCATTGAGGCCAGCAACATCATCGTAAAGGACCCAGGAGGAGCATGCCACTGAGCTCGGCCATCTTCAGAATAAAACAAAACTCAATAATTTTTTCCGTTCGAGTCTATTTCATAATCATACTTGTGTTTTTTGTTTTCATTGATTTTCCATTTTCCAGGGTCATCGGAGACAGAGGACGCTCTAATGCAAATGGCAGCTGCTGTGTCGAAGCCTATTCCGCAATTAGAGCTACTTCCACCTCCAGCGCCGGATGCCATAGAAGGATTTTCCATGTTTGTTTGCAAATCAAGCCGCAAAAACATAAGCGTGTAATGTTTGAAATTCATGAATTAATGTGTATTGCTAGCTTAGAAGATAGTGACAGTGATTAATTTATGACTCAGATGTAGATTGAGAAATTCAAAAAAGGTAGAAAATATGAAATATTCATTCTCCAATGTTTGTAGTTAAAATCCTTTTATTTTTCAATGTTTGTAGTTTAAATATTTCTGTTTTCCAATGTTTGTAATTTAAATGTTTTCGATTTTATAAAGGACCTGGACATATTAAAATATTTACATACAATAAATGTGTCGATTATGTGCTACATTTGAATGCAGAACCGATTCAAATTTATTTACCAATTAAATGTTGACTGTCAAATGATTTAGGATGAAAAGTCCCGATTTTTTACCAAAAAATTGTAATTCAATGAAATGAAAATAAAATTCAGAATTTATACACCTGTGTGAACCTAGCATCTCATTTGTTGGCATCCGAAAAAAAACTCATAGTTCTGATGGCATCCCCTCGAGTTCTATAGTTCCTGAGGTGTTATATCAATAGTTCTGCAATTTTCACCCCCCAAAACTAATTTCGAAGAAATGAGATGCCAACGACCGGAATCTGGCATCTCATTTCTTGGAATCTCTTGAAACGAGACCTGTTTCGGTCGCATTACCTATAGTTCCATAGTTCTGTAGTTCTGAACAAATATCATGCATAAGACTGCTGGACTTGGAATAAAATTGAAAGATGCTGGCGACCAACACTTGTAACAAAATAGCCTAGTGATACCGCTGGAGTTGAGATGCTGGACCGTTGACGATTAGGAAATGGGGAAAATCACACATATTTGTATAGCTTTCGACGAAAACTGGTGAGTGAAGAGAAGTTCTGGCCTCTAAGACCATTTGAATCAATTGTTTATAACAAAATAGCTTAGTGATACCGCTGGAGTTGAGATGCTGGACCGTTGCCGATTAGAAAATGGGGAGAATCACAGATATTTGCATAGCTTTCGACGAAAACTGGTGAGTAAAGAAGAGTTCTGGCCTCTGAGACCATTTGAATCAATTGTTTATAACAGAATAGCTTCGTGATACTGCTGGAGTTGAGATGCTGGACCGTTGCCGATTGAAAGATGGGGAAAATCACAGATATTTGTATAGCTTTCGACGAAAACTGGTGAGTAAAGAAGAGTTCTGGCCTCTGAGACCATTTGAATCAATCGTTTATAACAAAATAGCTCAGTGATACCGCTGGAGTTGAGATGCTGGACCGTTGCCGATTGAAAGATGGGGAAAATCACAGATATTTGTATAGCTTTCGACGAAAACTGGTGAGTGAAGAAGAGTTCTGGCCTCTGAGACCATTTGAATCAATTGTTTATAACAAAATAGCTTAGTGATACCGCTGGAGTTGAGATGCTGGACCGTTGCCGATTGGAAAATGGGGAGAATCACAGATATTTGTTTAGCTTTCGACGAAAACTGGTGAGTGAAGGAGAGTTCTGGCCTCTGAGACCATTTGAATAGCTGTGTGAACTTAGCATCTCAATTCTTGGAATCTCAGAAATAGATAAAAGTTCCGTCAGCATCCGGAAAAGTTCTCTAGTTCCCTATAGATTTCATGAATGATTCTATCAATTTTCAGGGGAAAAAAGCACTTTTCTAAAATGAGATGCTAACTTCGCGTAGGCATTTCTAGCATCTCAGCGGAATTCATGAAATTGAAGTCGGAATGATATTAGAACGGAAAGTTCTACCACCTGCGACTATTTCTTTGAGAGTTCTGTCGATTTTCGAAGAAAAAAAGCACTTTCTGAGAACGAGATGCTAACTTCGCGTGGGCATTTCTAGCATCTCAGCGGAATTCATGAAATTAAAGTCGGAATGACATGAAAACGGAAAGTTCTACCACCTGCGACTATTTCTCTGAGAGTTCTGTCGATTTTTGGTACAAGAAGGCAATTGTGAGGAATGAGATGCCGACTTCGCATAAGCTTTTCGAGCATTTCAGCGGAATTCATCGAATTAAAGTCAGAACTGAATGAAACGGGAAGTGTTACCACCTGTGACTTAGGCTCCCATGGTTCTGCCGATTTTCAGTGCATAAGGGCCCCACTTTGCTCGCCTGGAGGCCCGAAACTCCAGAGTCTGAAACGGTACTCCCTCTCTATCGAAGCATCTCACGTTGTACGACCAGAACTATCATTGTAATATGCAGAACTACAAAAAAATAGGTCCGTAGAGTCTAGAACTCCTGAGTTCCGAACAGCATCTCAACTTATATCGCAGCATCTCACATTGTACGACCAGAACTATCGTTTTAATAGGCAGGACTAACAAACAATAGGTCCGTAGAGTCTGAAACTTCGGAGTTCTGCGCAGCATCTCAACTTATATCGCAGCATCTCACATTGTACGACCAGAACTATCATTCTAATATGCAGAACTATCAAAAAATAGGTCCGTAGAGTCTAGAACTCCTGAGTTCCGAACAGCATCTCAATTCATATCGCAGCATCTCACGTTAAACGACCAGAACTATTATTCTCATATGCAGGACCATCAAAAAATAGGTCTGTAGAGTCTAGAACTCCTGAGTTCCGAACAGCATCTCAACTTATATTGCAGTATCTCACGTTAAACGACCAGAACTATTATTCCAATATGCAGAACTATCGAAAAATAGGTCCGTAGAGTCTAGAACCCCTGAGCTCCGAACAGCATCTCAACTTATATCGCAGCATTTCACATTGTACGACCAGAACTATCGTTTTAATAGGCAGAACTAACAAAAAATAGGTCCGTAGAGTCTGAAACTTTGGAGTTCCGCGCAGCATCTCAACTTATATCGCAGCATCTCACGTTAAACGACCAGAACTATCATTCTAATATGCAGAACTATCAAAAAATAGGTCCGTAGAGTCTAGAACTCCTGAGTTCCAAACAGCATCTCAATTCATAACGATAATCAATGATGTTTTGTTTCTTGGAACAGTTAAGAGCCTGAAGACGATGACGCTGAAAAGACGCATAAGACACACGACCGGAGAACGAAAAATTACGGGAAAATAATTGAAAGAAAAAGATCGGATACTTTAGCAGAAAAACAATAGAAAAAAGATGAGAAAAAAAAAAAAAAAAAAAATGGAACTACAATTTACTACGTCCCCGTCGTTAGTTCTGGGTAATACTAAAGGTGAATGGACACCAAGATATGAAGAAGGAAATGGATATGACTCTAGAACGACCGCGAATAATGTGGTGTTTGTAACCTTTGTTTTCAATAGTTCTGCATGTTTGAACGATGGTTCTGGTAGTTTGACGTGAGATGCTGCGATATCAGTTGAGATGCTACGATATCAGTTGAGATGCTGCGCGGAACTCTAAAGTTTTAGACTCTACGGACCTATTTTTTGATAGTTCTGCATATTAGAATGATAGTTCTGGTCGTTAACCGTGAGATGCTGCGATATAGGTTGAGATTCTGCGCAGAACTCCAAAGTTTTAGACTCTACGGACCTATTTTTTGTTAGTTCTGCCTATTAAAACGATAGTTCTGGTCGTACAATGTGAGATGCTGCGATATAAGTTGAGATGCTGTTCGGAGCTCAGGAGTTCTAGACTCTACGGACCTATTTTTTGATAGTTCTGCATATTAGAATAATAGTTCTGGTCGTTCAACGTGAGATGCTGCGATATAGGTTGAGATGCTGTTCGGAACTCAGGAGTTCTAGACTCTACGGACCTATTTTTTTGTAGTTTTGCATATTACAATGATAGTTCTGGTCGTACAACGTGAGATGCTTCGATAGAGAGGGAGTACCGTTCTAGACTCTAGAGTTTCGGGCTTCCAGGCGAGCAAAGTGGGGCCCTTATGCACTGAAAATCGGCAGAACCATGGGAGCCTAAGTCACAGATGGTACCACTTCCCGTTTCATTCAGTTCTGACTCCAATTCGATGAATTCCGCTGAAATGCTAGAAAAGCCTATGCGAAGTCAGCATCTCATTCCTCACAATTGCCTTCTTGTACCAAAAATCGACAGAACTCTCAGAGAAATAGTCGCAGGTGGTATAACTTTCCGTTCTCATGTCATTCCGACTTCAATTTCATGAATTCCGCTGAGATGCTAGAAATGCCTACGCGAAGTTAGCATCTCATTTTAGAAAAGTGCTTTTTTCCCCTGAAAATTGATAGAACCATTCATGAAACCTATTGGGAACTAGAGAACTTTTCCGGATGCTGACGGAACTTTTATCTATTTCTGAGATTCCAAGAATTGAGATGCTAAGTTCACACAGCTATTCAAATGGTCTCAGAGGCCAGAACTCTCCTTCACTCACCAGTTTTCGTCGAAAGCTAAACAAATATCTGTGATTCTCCCCATTTTCCAATCGGCAACGGTCCAGCATCTCAACTCCAGCGGTATCACTAAGCTATTTTGTTATGAACAATTGATTCAAATGGTCTCAGAGGCCAGAACTCTTCTTCACTCACCAGTTTTCGTCGAAAGCTATACAAATATCTGTAATTTCCCCCATCTTTCAATCGGCAACGGTCCAGCATCTCAACTCCAGCGGTATCACTAAACTATTTTGTTATAAACAATTGATTTAAATGGTCTCAGAGGCCAGAACTTCTCTTCACTCACCAGTTTTCGTCGAAAGCTATACAAATATGTGTGATTCTCCCCATTTCCTAATCGTCAACGGTCCAGCATCTCAACTCCAGCGGTATCACTAGGCTATTTTGTTACAAGTGTTGGTCGCCAGCATCTTTCAATTTTATTCCAAGTCCAGCAGTCTTATGCATGATATTTGTTCAGAACTACAGAACTATGGAACTATAGGTAATGCGACCGAAACAGGTCTCGTTTCAAGAGATTCCAAGAAATGAGATGCCAGATTCCGGTCGTTGGCATCTCATTTCTTCGAAATTAGTTTTGGGGGGTGAAAATTGCAGAACTATTGATATAACACCTCAGGAACTATAGAACTCGAGGGGATGCCATCAGAACTATGAGTTTTTTTTCGGATGCCAACAAATGAGATGCTAGGTTCACACAGGTAATTTATACAGATCTAACGATATGAAAACATGGTTCGATATTATCCTCATCCTTTGTCTTATTCCTCAGAGATCATTGATCATTTCCAAATTCGAACAAAGTGTCATGGAACTGCACCTTCTTCGTTGAAATAGTCAGAAATTCCTTCGACGATAGCAGCAGTACGAGAGGTATCCCAGATGATTCCGCCTCAAAGTTAGAGCCAAACGTTCATTGACCGGAGTTACTGCACGCAGTGAATCCTGCTTTGCGATTCCTGGCCCAACTATAACGCTAAAAGCTTTTCAAACTGGGTGTTGTTCATTCTGAAATAATTCCGAAGTCTAAGATCTTCCAATTTTAATGTTGGAAATGTTGGTTAGGTTAGGTTAGGTTAGGTTATTCCAAACGAGATTCAGATATCCGCCGCCCAATATCTTTTTTACGATAGTCTTTTTGTCACAGAATTTAGTTTTTTTATCAACGTAGCTGCCATGGCAGCAACAATATTTGGCCACCGAATCAAAGAATTATGATTTTCTATGATTGTTTCACACTGTTTATACTCATTTCTCTTCGAATACTGACTCCGTTGACTGAAAATTCTACACCATTCTATACTGACAGATATGCTCCTTGTGACGCCGTTGACTTATGATGCTATGTATATATGTATGTATAAACTGACGCCGCGGCGACGCGCGACGCTCTGAGGCGCAGGTGTCGCTTATTCGTTTGAATTTAAGCGCGCTAATTTAATGTATGTGTGGCATTTTGTTTATAATATATAGAGCATTTTGTTTATAATATATAGAGCTCCTTGTTTATAATATATAGAGCATTTTGTTTATAATGTATAGAGCGTTTTGTTTATAATAGCGAATTGTTATAAAATATATACCTGAATATTTCAGTATAGATTCAAGCCGAATATCGTGTATGGTGTAATTATCTTGAGTTATCCTCATCTTTATCAAAATATATATTTGCAAATTTTCAGTAAGTCAAGCCGAATATCGTGTATGGTGCAATTATCCTGAATTATCCTCATCCTCATGAAAATATATATTTGCGGATTTTGAGTAAGTATATTATATTGTAAATAATATTGTATACAATATTATCTATTCAATTATATATATTCGAAATTTCTGTGACGATTATATGGACGCTGGACAGACCATAATTGGTATTTAATATATAATAATCAGTAATAACGCCGTAATAATGTGTTGACTTCAATTTTTCAGGGTTGAAAATCTGTTATCTTATAATTATATAATCTGAGAGTCAGGCGTAATTGTTCATCACAGCTATATGTGCCGTTCGTGTCCACTTTGTCCGTAAACTTAATGATCGATATAATTTTTTCGTGCTACTCTTCACATTGGATCAATAATTACGCTTAAACGGAAGAGTTTTATGCAACTTACAAGTATACAAAAAAAAATCGTTTGTATGAATGGAGAACACGGAATGCTGCCAAGCCAGTAGCTGTGAGTTCCACAATCAATATTCACGATAGGAGTAGGTCTCCGAGTAGGTCCATATCTTTGAACGATGAAAATCTTCAGATATCTGTTGCACAAAATGATAGTTCCTATGACAATCTGAAAATTCAGTTGGGTTGAACGGTTTAGTTAATGAGATACATGAAAATTTGAGTGTTGTGACTGAAGAAAACAATACCTATAGCAGTAGCGATTTGGTAGATGAAGTTATACCTGAACCAAACAATGTTAGCTTTCGTGCCCAGTTAGCCGGTTGTTTTATCGAAAATAATATAAATCACGTCCAAGGTAACTCGGTGCTTGCGTTACTCAGATCCCATAGGTGCTTGTCTTCTTTACCAAAAGATACGAGGACATTGATACAGACTTGCAATCGTCGGGTTGAATTAGTAAATGTCAGACCTGGAGAATACTGGCACATAGGATTTGTTGCTGGAATTTTGAAAGAATTGTCCAAGCAAGATTCAGCTATTCCTGATCTTTTAGACATAGATCTTAGCACCGATGGGGTCGCTGCAGAGAAAAATGGTTCTACCCAGTATTGGCCCATTCAATTTCGGATAGTCAACATTCCCAAAAGTTCTGTAGTTATCGCAGGCATTTATAAAGGAAAAGGCAAGCCAGAAAATGCAGAGGATTTTTTTAGGATGTTCACAAATGAAGTGAGGGATGTATTTGCAAGAGGTGGTATAATATTTCAAACGCGCTTGATAGGAATTAAGTTCAGGTGCTTTATTGCTGATGCACCTGCCAGGGCTTTTATATTAAACCATAAAGGCCATATGTCTTCGGAACCATGTTCTAAATGTACGGTGATAGGGTCAAGGCATGAGAATCGAACAATGATTTTTCAAGGCACTAGACACCAGTTGCGAACCGATCAAGAATATGATCAAAAAGTCGACAAAGGTCATCATAAGAATGGAATCAGCCCTTTGACTCTTCTTCAGATAGGTTGTGTAACAGCGGCCCCGTTTGACGTCATGCATCTTGTATATTTGGAAGTCATGAAAAAACTGTGTGAAGCATGGGTCGATGGTAAATATTCTAGCACAGGAAAGTTGTCGGCTAGAAAAGTTCAAATAGTATCGTTTCGTCTGAAGAAAGTTGCAAAATCTTGCCCTCGTGATTTCTCACGGCAACCTCGTCCAATTTCTGAATACAGACGCTACAAAGCAACTGAGTTTCGTCAGTTTCTTCTATATACTGGCCCTGTAGTACTACATGGTGTACTAGAAGAGGACTTTTTTCTTCATTTCCTATTGCTTCATACAGCGATTCGCATTCTTTCAACTCCGTCTAGTACACCCAACGATCTCCTATTTGCCAAACATGCATTAGAATTGCTTGTATCATCTGCTGAAAATTTATATGGCTCAGCCTTTTTAAAATATAACGTACATGGTCTTTTGCATGTTGTTGATGACGTTAGAAGGTATGGTACTGTAGAGTCATATTCGGCTTTTCCATTCGAGAGTAATATGCCTATTTTCCAAAAGTACATCAGAAATCATCATCGCCCACTGCAACAGCTTGCTCTTCGACTCATGGAGCGTGATCTACACAAAACGTCGAGAAAACTCTCTTGTGGTGATGAATTGAAATTATTATGCATGCACACTACCGGGCCATTACCTGAAAATTGTCACCCCAACATCAAGCAATTCAGAAAGATGAAATCAGCTGAAAGATTCTTCAGCATTGATAAGGGTAACAATACTTGCATGCTTGGCGATGGGTCTCTCTGTGAGATTTGTAATATACTTGAGATATCTAGGAATCCGACACTAGTAATCGGAAAGTATAAAGTCGTACAGGACTTTTATAGCAATGGAATATTGTCATCTTCGGTTGGCATTTTTAAATGTTCTGAAATCTCTGATAGTTTTGAGTTAGTTGATACGTCCGAAGTAGTAAAATGTTATTGTTTGCCAAGTTGGTCTTGTGACAACACGCTTGCAAATAGCAATGAAGTGATCATCATGACCCTGTTGCACAATTGAGTTATTTCATCGGCTATAGTATTTTCAAATAAATCATTTTACACTTATAGGTCATTGTTATTTCAAACAAATCATTTAAGCGTCTTATTGTTGTTGGTTGTAATCTAGATATCTGGATGCTATCTGTTATGTACTCTGTCATCTTTACAAACCTTTGATAGCTGACTATTAGGTAGTCGTTGCAGAATAAATCATCACTCGAACTATAGTATGCATGGTTTTATATTTCATATTTCTTAGTATTATCTGATCTTCCTTCTTGCCATAATGTCATAAATAAAAGTCGCGTTTTCCGTATCATTTTCCGATGCTGCTCATAGAATAACAGGTATAATGAAGAAGACATCAATACTTTCGAACGGTATTGGCCGCCCGATTGAAAAACCCTCACGACAATGCCCAGCCGAGTCATCTGCGAACAAAAGAGGGCCAGCTTTAAACCGACAGAATAATTGTCAACCCATGGAAACCCATATTGCAAATATGATGACTGAAATTGACAAAGAAGCCCGCCAAGAATCATACCAAAACAGCAGCGATGCCGATGAAGATATCATCCCTAGTTCGCAACTCGAACCTCGAAGCTCCTTGACATTCAGCGACGTTATTCGTGTAACGGAGAGGGACCGAAGAAATCTTCAAGCTGATCAGCGCAATAATCCTACTGGTTAGTGTTAGAAACCTCCTGGAAATAATTAAATTCCAATTATTGCTCAACAAGGTACTTTTTGTGGAAAAATGCACTCTGCATCTCAAAATTTCTAGTAAAATGAAACAAATTTATTCTTATTCTAGTATAGTTCAAGACTAATTCAAATCCGTACATACTGGTGAAACCAATCTTGATGCGGCATCTACGACTGCCTTGGAGGCAATACGTAGTCACATTACAAATACTACAACACAAACTGTGAAGGGCCTTTTTGAGAAGTTCAAGGAAGAACAATCTGAGCGCTTGGAAGCCTTCACAGTTAGGATAAGAGACGAATACCGATCAGATCTGAAGGCTATCAACCACCATTGGCAGAGGCACTTGGCATCATTCCAAGAAGCTATGAGGTATCATATGCAATTATCCGGTTCTCTTTTTAATTACATGTCAGTAATATGAATGATTTTGAATTGAATTTGAACGCAGTGCAGTAAATATATCATGAATGGAAGAACTATTGACGACTAAGTATGTTCAAGAAAATGATTATGCATTGCTTGCAGGCCGCAATATTTAGAAAACTTCACTTTACAGAGAAACCATCAAGAAAAATAGGAACCAGGAACAGCCTTACCCTTATGAAAAACCAGAAGGTTTTCCATTAGAATCATTGGAGGCGTTTGCAGAGTTCGAGGAAGATGTCGAGAAACAGCTGTCTTGTGAGTATCATACAGTATTATATTTCTTATAGCAATGGTCGATTTATTGGAACACATACCAATGATGTGATGTAATTTTCAGAAAGAGTATCTCACCAGCATCGGGGGCCATGAAGTGAGGGACACTCTGAATAATTTCGTAAAAGAGAGTATGACCGATAGCTTCACGAGAAACTTCAGTTGGACAGGAAAGAAAGTTCCTGGCCATAAAGATTTGAGACCGCTGTACAAGACCCAGATGGGGCGGGTGTTTTATGGTGTGTTCAAGTATTCACTTGTTGGACCACAAACAGTTACCTGTTATTATGGAGATAGTCTATAGAGAAATTACGTAAATGAATCACTTTATTTTTTTTCTTTTTATTAATTCCAAAAGATATAACTTCACAAATCACTTTATTTACAAAAGCACTGCGGGCGTGTCGCCATATGCCTCAGCTACCGGATCGAACGGCATTCGCAAGATGTATGCAGGATGCAATCCGGACTGCAAAGCAACGGGGGCGAGATGTCTTACGACGTCGTGACAGAACAGCAGCTGTTAGGGCAGGTCCGCGAAGGCGATATGAGGCGGAGATGGCCGAACGTTACAGACATTTCTCTGCCGAGGAATTATAATTTATAATTCAAACCAGTTTATTAAAGCTAACTACAATAAAATAAAAAAATGAAATCAAAGATTTATGGAGTACCATATTATTATAGCATTTGCTGGATGCGAACCACTGCGTAGTGGGTTGAGCGTCACTGCACGGGTATATTATACGCAACCTGCAGATCAAGCATGGAGACATGCATGATGTGCTGCAAGCTTCTGCCGAAACTATACATGCGCGCGGTCAGCAGCCCAATGCGGAAACAGACAGATAGCGGTCTGTTGGCAGACTCATGCAAGCGCTCGCCTCATGGCCATGACAGGTACTTGCGACAGATTGCTACTTGGGTTGTTTCACGATCGAACTACGTAAAATTCGACTCCTTGAATTATGGAACAATTTTTTTTACATTCCACGTCTGATTCTGTCTTGTAAAAAATATTTTCTTTTTGCTTAGAGCTTTCGTGAAATCTATTTTGTTTGAATTTGGTATACGAAGCTGTAACGCGCGAAGCGTACCTTTTTCATTACCACATTTTTATCAACCCGCTTTCTTGTCTGTCTGTCTGTTCGGTACTAATTTTGCAATCGATTTTCAAATAACTTTTCGATGAGCTAGAGATTTGTAACTTCAAACATAGCTCATTGTCAGAACCAGATGTTAATGCGATATTAACTCCGTTCGAAAAAAAAACAAAAGAATTGAAAAAAACCGATCGTTAATCAATAAAATGTACTATAATAAAATTTGAAAAAATACAGTTATCATCCCAAGATTAAACAGCGGACGATAATTATTTGAATATATTTTTCCCCCTTATATACCACGTTTTTAAAACAGTTAAGTTTTTAATTATTTTTCCCTAGCCCCATACAGATTTATAACCCCATGCAGGTCGTCCTGAAAATTTGTCATTGTGAATTTTTCATAGCTACGCCCACTCCGATTTTTTTAAAAATATTTCCTTCTGAATCAAAAATCTTCAATTCACTACAAACGTCTCTTCTTAAACTGTATTACTGTCTGAGATTTTTTTTTCGATCAGACTGTCACGTAGAGATTATGTCCTCAAGTATCGAACCTTTGAAAGATACTTTGTATTAGACGATAAATTCATAATTTGCATAACATGTTAAGAAGTTGAGAAAAAGCTAAACAACGAACAAATCGCTCAAGCGCTAGGCCCACAATTTCTCAGAGGTCGATCAAGAGTCTGTTTTACCATAAAACGCAGATGGCGCCCTTGGCTGGCGCTCTTATTTTGCGACTTACTACCTTATGACTCTGACTTTTCGCAACTCGTCCGATCTAGTTCAATATATCTATGGTGAAAGAGTTTAAGCTTGTAGTGACGTGGGAGAGCCAAACAGTTTCTATCAAGGTGATAAAATGGGATTCGTCGAACATCTTGGAAAAATATACAAACCAAAAACTATCTCCCACGCTCGAGGGTTCATGTTTCTAAGAGAAGTTGCTGAAATTCATAATTTCAACCCTTACTACAGAGGTACAGAGGTACTTATATGTATACGACAGAGCAGATGCATTGTCAAAAGGTGAAGAGAGTTTATGTGATCATTAGTATGACTTCAAGTTTGAGCTTGAATAACTTTGGAAGGAGTCAACTTTTGAAAAAAATGATAAGAGACATTTTTTTGTAGTTCGTTCAATTTTTTACACAAGTATGTAAGCGTCCTTTGGATTCGATTATTGACGTATGAGCTACAAAATTCTGAAAAAAAAATTTCCTATGTTATTTAAATAGGAAATAGGAATCCGCGATGAGCGACCGCGAATATCGATATTAAGAGTTCCACTTTTAACAGGCATCTTTTCTCATCCTCCCCAAAGTATTTCAGATGTGGAATTGAAAATAAAATAGTCGATCTTTTCCAACCAGTGTAATACCACAAATAGAACGGGAAACACTGGGGTGTGACTTACATTTGTTTCATAATGAATAGAGCAAGACAGAAATACCATTTTCCCTTTGGAGTTATTCTCTTTCGGCACGTGAATTCGTCACTCCGACCACCAGAGTGAGCGTTTCAGTATTATTGTATTTCAGTCCCCGAATTTCAGTGGTATCGTTACACCATAGATTGTTACTATTCCCGCTGTTGGCAAAGGATAGAAAAGACTAACTACAGGTTGAGATTGGATTCCTATGTTTAGAAGTGTCTAAACAATATATACATATCTTTTCCCTCGGCCTTCGTAATTCTTAATTACATTCTCATCAACTTTATTGCAGAATTCTCCATTCTACAATGACGCGAAAATGTGCAATATCCAAAGAAGATGCTATTAACGTACTAATGCGTTACATCGAACATTCTAATGACGGAATACCTTCGTTCACATCTTCTGTGTGGCAAAATTTGAGCAAAGTGCATGGAATTTTCGAAGCTGGTTTACAAACGTGAAATACAACTGACGTGATATCTTATCTACAGCATTTGAACGCATGGGAATTCGCCGTGAAAAGCCAAACATCAATCTCTCCCTTTCACATATTGTTGATTCGACATTCAACGATACTGACAGTCTATTATATGACAAAGATCCATCACTTGATTCATTAACCGACCGTGTAGCTTATCCACATCTTGAAGATTTCGATCTCTATCTGAGTCCTATGGAGTGGTTGCAAATTAAACCATTAGACACGGATTCTAAGCAGTCAAACCATACTTTGAGACCTCGTGTGTGGACAAATGTAATAGCCATTGCATTTTGGAAGCAACACCGACTATGATGCGTGTATGTGTTCAAATGAGGAGAAGTGAACATTTCATCTGAACGAAAATACTTTCTTAAAATGAAAGGACAGTGTACCAGTACGGCATGCTAAAATCTTCTTTATGGGTTTGCTCTTCAGGAACCCGAAGATGGGACAGAGTTTTGTATTCGCGTCAGAACACGGAACACAATATTTGACGATCATGAATATGTCAGACGACCATTAAATGGACCAATAAGAGAAGAAATGGGAAAAAGATGCATGACCGACGGTTGTTCCAATGTTGCAAAACAAACATCCAGAGAGCACCTGCTCCGCGGTGATACTGAGGGACCAATATTACAATCGCTTGATGTTCTTCGCCATGCAAAGGCCGAACAGATCAATAAAAACCTAGGTATTGGAAAAATTGGAAAAATTGAGAAACAAGACGTGATACAGGTATTATATTACATTCAATTCGAACAACCGTTTGTCGGATGTGTTCAAGATGTTGGATATAATCCTTTTTTTGTATTTTATGGAACGCCAGAACAAACGACGGCGTACCAACAGTATTGCTGTCCGACAGATAACTTATCAAAAATAAGCATCGATGCAACTGGCAGTTTGGTTCAAAAATTATTGAGTCCACAGGGCCTGAAATCTGCACATATATTTTTATATTGCATCGTGATTCAATTCGATAATGTCGTTTTATCAGTATACCGGATGTTGTCCGAAGCTCAGGATACAAAAGTAATTGTGTTCTGGCTGAGAAGATGGTTACGCAGAGTGGGACAAAAACCAAAAAAAGTAGTCATAGATTACTCTCGGGCTCCTCTTTTTGCGTGTTCTCTGTCATTTAACGAGGTATCTTTGAAAAAGTACATTCATGAATATTACAATTCTGTCATCACAAACGGTGGCGTGACTGCAGATACTATGTCAACCTACCTCAGAGTCAATGTTGCTCATCTAATCCATATCGTGTGCCGCTGAATTGTTTCAAACTTCTCCGCCAAGTGGCTATAAGCGATTTCTATGTCCGATGCATCGCCCTTCTGGTTGATTGACAATGACTGCACGATTTCGAAGATATTTTTGAATTGGTTTGTACTGTAGCACTGCAGTCCAATGAAGATTCGATTGGACAAATTGATTCGAACCGTACTGTAAAGGAGGTACGTCTAAAGTTGGAAAAATACATTTCTCATCTAAATATAAATATTGACAATCATCTAGACGTTTTACAATCCACTGACCATGCGACTGAAGTGAGTGCAAACGATTTGAAAGAAACCTGCTCTCCCATTGGAGCATTCATCAGCCAGATTATTGGAAAAGCGCGATTCACAAGAAACGAAGGAACTGATTTAAACGCATTCTATCTCCCTGATGTTGTTGAGCAACTGGAGCGTATTGGGAAAGAATTTCCACTGTGGACAGCTGTTGGTTCACCATACTTCGCGGATCATGCAACATCAAGCATTTGTGAAGCTAATTTCAGGGACATCAAAGATCGTATGTTGTCGAATTACAACAAAAATTTACGAGTCGATAAATTTGTAAAAATTCATTTACTCGATTTAATGGGAGGCACAAGAAGTTTCTCTTTAAAATTACGAAGCTTCTCTATAGAAAGATGTCCAATCCCAGACCGGCAAAGAAAAACTTCAGTTATTGCGAAGAAAACCAATGAGTCTGATGAAAAGTTCAATACTGACGAAGTTTTCGAACTTTCTTCTCTGGGTCATACGGAAAACTGGCGTGGGAAAGCAGATGTTTCTATATTTTATCGAGACATCGATGAAGTAACTAAGTTTCCTACATCTTATGATCTAATCAAAGATATTGATGATCCTGCAGTAATTAAGGAACACACTGAAGACAATAACGATCGAGGCATCCAATACACTGAAAGCAATCCGAATCAAATGGAGAGTGAGGACATTTTTCAACAAAGATCCAGGATATCAGATAAACATTCTTACAGTTCCATCCCCGAACATAAATCTTATCCTAAGTTACAGACTCCCGGTAATAATAAATCAAAATTTTTCAGAGCTTGCCCGGAAGCAAAACTTCATGATGCGCTTAGTGCACGAGAAAAAAAGTATATCCTCCCCAATGGTAGCTTGTGCAAACCTGTGACTATGAATGGATTTTTAATGTGGTAACGTACGATTTTCCTACAGCGAAAATTAACGGTAGGGATCACCGAGTCGTATGCACCCTACGGCGCTATGTCTCTGTTGTACTCAAAAAGATAATTTAACGGGAGAAACTCAAAAGATAACTCACTTGCTCGGTTGGGCGCCAGACGCTAGTGCATCACGAGATACGTCACAAAGCGAAATTTAACAGAAAGATACGATAGAAACAGAGAATTTGGCAACGGGCGAAAACTCAGTTAGCTCATGCGGTACGGAAAATGGTAGAGGGGATAGGTTTGCCGTAAATTACGCCACGATAGTTTCCTTCACTGGGCCGTGGCCCTTATATTCAATTAACAATACAATATTTGGGTGGTACAAACCCTCTCACTCAGTCAGACAACTGCACTACGTTGCGTCGGTACAATACTAAGATTAGCGCGTACAGGGATCAGGCGGCGGGACGGTCTTCAGCCGGACTTTAAACCAAGATTGGCGTAGCCAATATCGGACGGCGCGATAGCGGAATGTGCAACAGCGCTTCCAGAAAGCGGACGATACATTGGTCCTTCGCTGGACCAGTCAAAAATTATGTCACGGTGGACAGGCGAAAAATATGTCTCTGCGGACAGGCAGAATATATTTTGTCTGACAACGTTAGACTCGGGAATTAATTGTCCCAGCAGACAATACTAGTCGGAAAATTAATACGCCGCGTGAGGCGGCGGGCGAATACAAGAAAGGCGGGATTAACGTAGGATTATCACGGTCTTCAGCGCACGGCTGTCAGAATCGATATTTTCAAATAAATCGTAATAATTGCGGTACTTTCCTACGGCTACAACTACGGCGAAATTCTCCAAAGACGGTGGCCAAATTATTAACGATAGTACTGCTGCTAATTACCAGTAACCAAATCAAAGCGGGATATTACAGTAAAACATAAGCGGGCGATAGCGGTAGCGGAAGCGATAGCAAACAAGCAATAAACCCGAATATTAGAGAATCGGCCCTCGGACAGCTCAGATCAGCACGATACGATACGAAAAATCCGGAGCGAGATCCCTTGACCCAACACTCCGGGCGATAAACCAAATAAATTTGCCTCCTGAGCTATCGTTGGCTTCACATGAAATAGCGGCGTCTTACCTTGCCTGACGAAACGGGAGCGCACTTCACCACACTCACTTTTACGGTGATGGGGAACTTACCGCACTTGACTACTAATTGTAAGCAAAACGACTGGCAACCAAAACCACGAACTCCGAAAACTGTAAGTCGCAGGCACAATACGGCGTTAGGAAACTGAACCGGCTCCCAGAAAGGTCGGCGTAGAGGTAGATCGAGATCCCCGCTGGTTCCGGTGATCAAGCGGTGATTTTGGAGTTCGATAATGGGGGTTGACCTCGTGATCCTGATTTTCGGCAATTATTGGTTATTGGTTTCCCACCCTCAGTAGATCTCTTTTGGCGTGCGCCAAGCGCGTACCGCGGTAGTGGGTGGCTGGTGGGAGCAATCGGTGCTGCGTAGTGTCACCTGTGGGCTACGGTTGGCAGCAGGACGCGCAATGGGGTTAGCATTAGATTGGCGTTCGCTGGCTCCAGTACTTCTCTCTGTTGCCGTCGTTAAGGGCTTCTCCGGGTCCCTCCGCGGGCAAACAATGCACCGGAGGAGCGGGATCATGATGCGCCACACCGGGACTTGCATCCATGTCCTTCCTTGCAGTCTTTATCGACGGATCACAGCTGATTGCTGGCGAACAACAAATCACTGGGAAATATATAACGATCTAAACAAACACATCACCAGAACGAGATCTTCTAAAGTCATAGAGCCTCATGGCGTACTCTATATAAGAATTGATTAAAACTTGACCCTCATGACACTACCGTACTATTATCTTTCTTTACTATTTCTACTACTATCTGTGAATATGTGTACGGATATCTTTTAGTACCAGCAGCGTAACTACCGAGGGTTCTAGGTGTGCGCGGAACACGGGCCTATGAAATCCAAGGGCCCACGCTCCAGAGAGAAAGGAAAGAATAATTTGCAGGCAAGGACACCCAATGATAGAATGAAACATCTTTAATTGTTCCTTGAATATTTATTTCAACTGTTCAATTATTTTACAGAATTTAATAGAATTACCTTATGAATCTAATTAGTACCTACATGTTCACTCTCAACGGAAATTCATCTTTCGCGCTTTTACGAAAGCAAAGGTTTTGATCACATTTCTGATGTTCATTTCCTGCGCTTCTTTACTTTCAATGGAGAGTATAGCCAGGCTTGTCAACCTTGTTTGGGCGATTGTGCTTCTTAAATAATTTTTTATTATTTTCAGTATAGAAAATGACCGTTCCGCACTGGATGTTGCAACCGGCAGGGTCAAAAATAAAATCAAAGCTGAACACAAATCTGTAAAGGATGGGTTCAAAAGTTGGTACTCAATAATCAAAAATCTAGCCAACTCGTATACCGTGTTTATTTTTTCCAACTCCTTTTCAAAAGTTGTTCTAAACAATATGAGCTGCTGACAGAAGTTAGATGATATATCCGACGGATATTTAATCGATAATGGCATGCTGAGTTCTATCAATTCTTGGTCAGAAGCTGTTCGTAAAGTTTGTGGCAAAATTGAAACGAACAGACTGACCAAATTATTTATGCCTGTAAAGCGGTCATTTAACTGACGAATAATAATATCTAAAGCGGCGTTATACACTTGCATTTTTAAATTTTCTTCGCCGTTTGTCAATCGCTCATCGCTACAAAGTTCGTCGAATTGCTTTTTTATTTTGCGAGTTCTCTCATTCTCGTATTTAATTTCTATATCCCACGACTTTGTTAGCTCTGCAGCAGCCGTTCTAACCGAGTGAAAATCAGATCGCAATGCTGACATTTTATCGTACGCATTATTCAAACAATCACGTGCTTTTTGCAAGTCAAAATTCGGGGTTTGGAGTAATTGAGATACGACATCTAAAGTATTCAAGATTTTCGATTGTATCACAATATGAAGATTTTCTTCATAGGTCTATCGAATCGTCAGACACTCAGACACGTTTGTCTTTGTAGGACTCTGCATGTTGATTTTCTTGCATTAACTTGTCGAGACCGGGGACCGGCTATCACCCGGCAGCCGCGGCGCTTTTCAGCAGTTTGTTCTCGTATGGTGATTCAAAATATTCAGAAAGCTAGCAGGCCAAGTGTTGTAAAATCGAAAATTTGCGGTTTGAGTGAAAACATCTAATCACCCGGATATTCAGGTATGTCAAATTCTACATACTTAACCTACTGTAGCATTGCTGGGCTTTGCCTTTTTAAATTATTTCCGCCTCCTAAACCTAAGCTAAGCTCCTAAACGAAAGCTGAGTATATTCACTGTTCTGCCCACAACCTGAATTTGGTTATAAATGATGCGGTTACTTCAGTTTTGGAAGTAAAAAAGTTTTATGACTTCGTGGAAACCGTGTACGTATTTTTCGGACAAAGCATTGAAAGGTGGGCCCTATTAAAGTTTGTCGGCGAAAGCAAAAATCATACGCTGAAGCGTTTGTGTCCTACCCGATGGTCTTCGCGTAACAACGCGATATTTTCCTTGCGTTTTCATTTTGAAGATATTTTGAAGGCGCTGAGTAGAATTATTCTCGTTTCTGAAAACCCACTGGGAAAAAATGATGCAATAAACATTAAGGATAAAATGGAACATTTCGAAACTGTCCTTCATATTGTGATACAATCGAAAATCTTGCATACTTTAGGTGTCGTATCTCAATTACTCCAAACCCCGAATTTTGACTTGCAAAAAGCACGTGATTGTTTGAATAATGCGTACGATAAAATGTCAGCATTGCGATCTGATTTTCACTCGGTTAGAACGGCTGCTGCAGAGCTAACAAAGTCGTGGGATATAGAAATTAAATACGAGAATGAGAGAACTCGCAAAATAAAAAAGCAATTCGACGAACTTTGTAGCGATGAGCGATTGACAAACGGCGAAGAAAATTTAAAAATGCAAGTGTATAACGCCACTTTAGATATTATTATTCGTCAGTTAAATGACCGCTTTACAGGCATAAATAATTTGGTCAGTCTGTTCGTTTCAATTTTGCCACAAACTTTACGAACAGCTTCTGACCAAGAATTGATAGAACTCAGCATGCCATTATCGATTAAATATCCGTCGGATATATCATCTAACTTCTGTCAGCAGCTCATATTGTTTAGAACAACTTTTGAAAAGGAGTTGGAAAAAATAAACACGGTATACGAGTTGGCTAGATTTTTGATTATTGAGTACCAACTGTCGCCAACTGAATGATAAAAAAAGTGTTTGTTATAAAGAAAAATTATGTTTAGTTCGTTTTTCAAAAGAAAAAAAAGGAATAAAGAAAAGAATGTTTGAGTTGAAGTGGACCGGCCTATGCTTGTGAGAGTGATAGTGACCGGTGAGTCACCCATTGTTCTCTTTCTCTACCTGTAATTCGGCGGACGAAGCTGGAGACGGGAAGGGGGTACGTGATAACGAAAAACACCGCTCTCGGTACCATAGCGGGAGAGTCGACTCGGTTAGTTGAACGCCAGCTGTTACAACGGTAAGACGTAAGGTGTGCGATTGGCACACGGAGTAGGATAGCGAGAATAAAGAAAAGGATAATAGGAGATATAGACGATAGACACGGAGGGATCAGAATAGATTCACGATCGTAGAAACAAAGGCGTCGGGTTCTCTGCGGCGTGGGTACCGAAGTGCCCATGTGACCGCGTTGAGATTCCGACGTTTTAAGCATAACCTACATCTGTCGAATTAAATAAATAATTCAAATGATTAGCCCCTGCTACAAAAAATAGGCAGACCTGAAAGATCGGGAAAGAGCAGGTTGAAGTGGTCAGTTGTGCGTTGACGCTTTCTGGGATCCTGGAAGCCTAGGCCCAAGAGGTAGTGGCTGCGGCGTGGATGCAAATGTATCCACGGATCCGCGTGGGGTCCCAGTGATAGGTGCGTGCGTACGTTTGCTGCACTTCAACAAGACTGCGCTTCCCGTAGATTGAAATGGTAGCAATGCATACTGAACTGTTTGTATCTGGGGTGTGTGGGGGCGTGTACCCCCTGTTGACCTGTTCAGAGATTAGACGATGGAATAAAGAGACGTGCGAGACAAGAGAGAGAAATTAGCAAGGTTTATTTAAAGCCTCGAGCCCCTCACGTCGTGTGAACCTAAAGAGTCGGTGACGTCATCGGCTGTCATGTGTCAGTAGGGTCTGGTACACCAACTTTTGAACCCATCCTTTACGGATTTGTGTTTAGCTTTGATTTCATTTTTGACCCTGCCGGTTGCAACATCTAGTGCGGAGCGGTCATTTTCTTAACCAAAAATAATAAAAAATTATTTAAGAAGCATAATCGCCCAAACAAGGTTGACAAGCCTGGCTATACTCTCCATTGAAAGTAGAGAAGCGCAGGAAATGAACATCAGAAATGTTATTAAAACCTTTGCTTCCGTAAAAGCGCGAAAGATGAATTTCCGTTAAGAGTGAACATGTAGGTACTAATTAGATTCATAAGGTAATTCTATTAAATTCTGTAAAATAATTGAACAGTTGAAATAAATATTCAAGGAACAAGTAACGATCCTGACGTGTGTTTGTCTGCGAATTCAGAATTTTTACTCCTCATATTATGTGTATTAACGCTGACTGAAATTCTTAGCGGGGATGTTGAAAGTGTATTTAGATTTAGAAATGTGAGTTTGTACAGGGGGCCCAGATTGAATGATTGCACACGGGCCAACGGAGACATCGTTACGCCACTGTATAGTACAAATAATGCTATTATTAATCTGAGCATCTAGTCTTGTTAATAATGTTCAATCTACGTCACTGAAAGTGCCTTCTTGAACTAACTCTAGTTAAGTCAATAAATCTCTTACTGTGATCGACTGCAGCTTGCAATTAAAATGAGAACTGACAACACAGTGATTACATGGCTCAAAAATTGAATTTATTATTTTTCTTAGAATATAATTATTAATATACACAGTAGGTTATATGATGTTGATGAAAGATTGTATTCGGAACTGAAACTTTTATGAGGACTGACCAATTAGTAATAAATGATACCTATCAAATGTTGAAATAAGACATGTCTGAATTGAATAATTATTCATCGGTAAAGGTAACATTTTTCACAAACTAACATAATCAATGAGTTATTACATGATGGGTCATTAAGATGGATCTGACATCGTATGTCAAGGTTTGTTTTCAATTACTATTCAGCTCAGCAATCTCACGTTGACTCATCAGCTACCCAGCCTTATTCCTCAGCGCCCTTAAAGTCAAGGTTGGCCCTGTTGTCAATCTGCTTACATACCTATAGAAGGTCTTGGGTTCTTTTGTGGTCCAATTCTTCTCAAATCACCGCTTTGCTACGCCTCTTCTGCTGATGACAGCCAGATTATGCAATTATAGCATAGACCTTTATTTTGAAAGATTTCCAGGACTTGTCCAGGCCAGAAGCACCCACTAGAATGTCAATAATAACGCTTACTCTGGGAAAGACAGTGAATTAAAAAGGACGTTACTGAGATTTTACTTTGCTTTATTCAAGTATAACTTGACGCGCGTGACAAACTCCATCTGGTGCGAACCAGTAAACTGTGACGCAATAAAATATATCAAAATAACTATCAGCTTTTGGAACTATCATCTTTAATCAATGTAATAATATTTTTTCCTACTATCGTGCGCAAAGTTCGATTTTGCGCACGCATTTGCGTTCGCAAAGTACCACTTTCCCGCACGCTAAGAAGAGCATGCGGGAATATAGTTAAGCGTGCTAGAATGTAGCTAAGCGTGCTAGAATGTAGCTAATTGTAAGTAAGCGTGCGGGAATATAGTTAAGCGTGCGGGAATATAGTTAAGCGTGCGAGAATGTAGCTGAGCGTGCGAGAATGTAGCTAATTGTAAGTAAGCGTGCGGGAATATATCGACGCCTGAGCGGAATAATAGCCTATCTCAGATTGTGACTGGAAACTAGCCTATTTCAAAATGCACCGGCAAAACTTCCATAAGAATAGTTAGTTTCCATAGGCTCAGTCATAATCTGAGATAGGCTATTATTCCGCTCAGGCGTCGATATAAGAGTGTACGCGCGATATCGAGGCGTATAGGTACGCGTCTCGTGCGAGCACCGCTTTGTTTACATCCCGCTGTCTTATTGTCTTCTATAGTGAACCTATTGTCTTTGCGCAACTTGATAGGAAAAATAGTATTGTTTTTTTTCATGGGAATATAAAAATTTGTTAAAATCAGAATGAATTATTTATTCATGTATGTATATATATATAAATTCATATTTAATGTTTGATTCTTTTTTTACGCATTTATATCAGTATTCTTTTAATAGTGTGGTGGCTCCGCCCCCCCAACCCCCCCGGCGGGGGCTTTGCCCCCTGCACCCCTACCAGGGACTGCGCCCCTGGACCCCCTTCGTCGGCCTATACATTGAAGCCTTTTATGATAATTATTATAGGGATCGAACTTTGCGCAACTTGATAGGAAAAATAGTATACGATACTCGTCCGCTGCGTAGGTGTACCCACACTCGCTTTTTTTCGACAAACCCCGCTCGTGCGGGAATCACCTACTTTGCACACTTGTATCGTAATGTACTATTAACGTATCAATAATATAATAAATTATAGAGAGTTAACTCACCAAATCGTATTTCACTACCTGGAGTATGAACACCTCGGAACAAATCTTCAATCTCTTAGAGGGCCTGAAACAGAAATTATCATCAACAATTAACGAAGAAGAAACTCAAAGAAACAAACTACCTACCGACAAAGGACATCGTTTTGGCCATCCATGTTCAGCTCCTTTTGCCTATCTAGAAAAGAAATAGATTGATAAAGTCAAGTGTAAACCAAACTCACGATATGTTTACATGTAATTGTGACCACATACCTGCAAATTTATTATTGTTCATTATTTGTGTGAATAATGTGTGAATGATGTATTGCTTATTTTATTTTAGAATAAAACGTAAATTAAGCTTGACATCTTATATTATTATACCATCGATAATCGACTCCTGATCACTTACAAACGAATTACAAACGATTTCTGATTAAAATACAAGTAAGATGTGCGGCGAAAGTATCCACGCAACGCATCTGCGTGCAACGTGCGCCATGATTTCCAAGAAAACTGATTCACTTGATTACTGAATAATTATCGAGTCAAAAAACTGAAAAGTAACAAATTCGTTACTTACAAACGATTTTCTTTCGATTGCACGTCTTATTTTCCGAAAAAATCCATTGGAAATAATCTTGTCGGCTAACTACATGCTAATTTTTATTTTACGAATTACAAACAAACTAATTACTTACAAACGTTTATAATTGACTTACAATCGATAACAAACGAATTACAGACGATTCCGAATCAAAGAAGTTGCAAAAGCGGGAGGTTGTCTGCTAAGTACTATGACGTTGCATTTTCGCAACGGTCACTGGGTACCGGAATTACCGCCTACCGCCCGGATAAAATCCGCGTCATCGTCATCTCTAAGGAACGATCTATATTAAGTATTTTCAGTGAGTCAGGTTTACCGTAATTTCTCGCATTATTTTCATTATTAGTTTACATTATTCACCGTAGTTATTTTGCATCATTTTCCGGAATTATTTCGCACTACCTCCCGTATTATTTCGCGTCAATTCCCATATTATTTCGCATCAATTCCCGTATCATTTCGCATTATCGCCCGTATTATGTCATCACACCCCCCTCGCCTAGACTCTGTAAGACCATTGAGACCATCAGGACCATCCCGACCTTTATGACCTGTGACCTGTAAAATACCACCCCAGTAACAAGTTCGACGCTCTGATGAGAAAACGTATGACGATTAGGCCTGGATGCCACGCTAACGGCGTACAGGATCGACGCCAATCTGCTAAGATCTCCCGTTACCGCACGACTTATCAGCCTGGAGCTGAACCAGAATTACGCAATGCAATTGGATGCCTCTGCAACGGCGTACAGGGCTGTGCGTTCACCAAAAAGCGCACAACTCAGCCTCCCGTTGCCCAGACTTACCAGCCAGGAGCTGGACCAACCAACAAAACATCTACTGTCTCGGATGCTGAAGCATCATCGTGGTTGGCCAAGTAAGCCCTACGGTGATCCGTCGATAAAGACTGCAAGGAAGGACATGGATACAAGTCCCGGTGTGGCGCGTCATGATCCCGCTCCTCCGGTGCATTGTTTGCCCGCGGAGGGACCCGGAGAAGCCCTTAAAGACGGCAACAGAGAGGAGTACTGGAGCCAGCGAACGCCAATCTGATGCTAACCTCATCACACGTCCTGCCGCCAACCATAGCCCACAGGTGACGCTACGCAGCACTAATTGCTCCCACCAGCCACCCACTACCGCGGCACGCGCTTGGCGCTCGCCAAAAGGAATCTACTGAGGGTGGGAAATCAATAACCAATAATTGCCGAAAATCAGGATCACGAGGTCAACCCCCGTTATCGGACTCCAAAATCACTGCCTGATCACCGGAACCAGCGAGGATCTCGATCTACTTCTACGCCAGTTTTCAACGCGCCTAGACGAGTTCTTTCTACCAGTGCCGCTGTCGATCTATTACCCTGCTACCTTTCGGACTTTGATTTTGGGACTGTTTTTTTGATTACCGTGTGCCCAGAGAAGTTTGTGTGTAAGTGAGTGAAGTGCGCTCCCGTTTCGTCAGGCAAGGGAAGACACCGATATTTCATGTGAAGCCAACGATAGCTCAGGAGGCAAATTTGTTTGGTTTATCGCCCGAAGTGTTGGATCAAGGGATCTCGCTCCGGATTTTTTGTATCGTATCGTGCTGAGCTGAGCTGTCCGAGGGCCGAATCTCTAATATCCGGGCTTATTGCTTGTTTGCCATCGCTTCCGCTACCGCTATTGCCCGCTTATGTTTTACTGTAATATCCCGCTTTGATTTGGTTACTGGTAATAAGCAGCATTACTATCGTGATAATTTGGTCATCGTCTTTGGAGAATTCCGCCGTAGTTGTAGCCGTAAGAAAATACCGCACTTATCACGAGTTATTTTAAAATATCGACTCCGACAGCCGTGCGCTGAGGATCGTAATCAGTACATTCGCCCGCCGCCTTACGCGGCGTGGTAATTGTCCGACTAGTATTGTCCGCTGGGACAATTACTTTCCGAGTCTAACGTCGTTAGAAAAAATATTTTCTGCCTGTCCACAGTAACATAATTTTTGACTGGCCCAGAGGAGTACCAATTTATCGTCCGCTTTTGGAAGCGCTGCTGCACGTCTCGATATCGTGCTGTTCGATATTGTCTTCGCCAATCTTGGTTTAAAGTCCGGCTGAGGGCCGTCAAGCTGTATGATCCCTGTATTCGCTAACCGTAATATTGTATCGCTGCAACATTGTGCCTTTTTCTGACGGAGTGAGAGACTTTGTTTCACCCCGAATATTGCCTTGTTGATTGAATATAAGGGCCACTGCCTAGTGAAGGAAACTGTCGTGGCGTAATTTATGGCAAACCCATCTCCTCTACCTTTTCGGTATCGCATGAGCTAGCTGAGTTTTCGCCCGTCGCCAATTTCTCTGTTTCTATCGTATCTTTTCGTTAAATTCCGCTTTGTGACGTGTTTCGTGACGCACTAGCGTCTGGCGCCCAACCGAGCAAGTAAGTTATTTCTTGAGATTTCCAGTTACAGTATCTTTTTGAGTACAACAGAGACATAGCGCCGTAGGGTGCGTACGACTCGGTGATCCCTACCGTTAATTTTTCGTCGGAGGAAAATCGTACGTTACAGTACATGGTGGTTAGTTAAGAGACATATCGAGTGACCAAAGCGCCTCGTGCGGGCCCTCGTACGGTGCGGTAATGTAGGGGCCTCAACAATGAGGCGCCTCTGCTCACCGTTTGATGGCGCATAAAAACCATCAAATCTGTACATTTCATAGGAACATAACCTAGCAGTTATTTTCGCGTTAGTGCCTGTCACGATCATAAACATTCAACAAATACGTGAGAATAAGTTTTTTCCGCGAAAAACAACGATTCAAATCATAGAAAAATATGACTTCATCCTGAATTTCGTTCTTCACCTGAGCTGCACACGTTTCTTAGCGAATGATCTAACGATTGAAGTTAATGTAGGTACTTACAGCTCCGCGAAAGGGTATTCGGTGAAACTGGTACTAATGTAAATCAGCTGTCAAAGTCATAAGAAATGAAATGTCGGTTTTTGCGTTACACAAATTTTCAAAAAGTGTATTTTCCCACATTTCTTGATCAAATAAAGTGGTTCTTATCTCAAGACGTGTGTTTTGGTCTTCTCTAGTGGCTCAAGTCATCTGCGATCTTGCGATCTGTTGAGTATAAATATGAAAATTGAGGTGCTTTCTTGTTTTTTCTTATTTATTGGTACGATTGAAGTTATATGGACTTTGTTGAAGATTATCAGAGAAGGAAGATGTTACTCGTTCGAAAGTTAGGAGCGGAGAGCGATTTGGCTAGAGTGGGTTTTGAAGAACGAAGCCTCGGAATAAAGAGGGGTTTTTAGCTGAGTTGCATTGCACATTGGTGCCGTATGCAACTCGTATAGTTACCAGATCACGATACAGTAGTGAATAGAAGAAGAAGATATGGAGGATCGCGTTTAGCGTAAGAACAGAATGAGAAAAAGAGGCGTTACGACGTAACAATAAATTCCCATGATTTTTTTCTCGAATTTTACAAAATCCAAAGTTTAGCCACTTCATTCCAATTCCCTCTCACGATCTCCTGAATTTTATTTCGATTACTTCAGCCGTTTTAGAGAATACACTTTTTGAAAATTCGAAGTCCCCCACTCACAAAATGGCGACTCGATATGCACCTTGAATACAGCAATAGCCATCAAATTTTCTGTAAATTACGCCTTACTAAAAATTATGATTTTTTCATCTGATGTAACAACGCATAGAAAACTATGTACAAAATTATTTTTTTCTTTCAAACTCGCTCACCCTGTTACATTTTCTGATTTGATACTGATTCGAAATATTTTTGCAATTATGAAATTGAAACCTAAAATTCGACAAATTTTTCGACTGGAAATGTAGATACGTACAATTGCAGAATAGTATAGTGAAAAACCTACCTCACATCGATTGCCTATTTTACTAAAACTTCAACTTTAAAAATTAATAACTCGAGAACCGTTGACCCCCCGAAGTTTTTCAAAATGAACTTTAGTCTTAAAATTTCACTAAGAATCCTTAAATCCTATCTGTAGGTTATCTTATACACTGGTTGCTGTTATAAACTTTTATCGTCTTGCAGGAACGAAAATCAACTGACAATCAATTATTCACATGGACTGCTGATAATTTGCACATCATAAACAAATCTAACAAAAAGAGTAAGTTTTGCAGACAACTAAAAAAAAAAATTGCATCATTCTCTGACCCTGCTCGATGCTCTATTTTTGCGATGATAAACAAGTTGAGTAAGTTACATTATTTTTACAACGATCAACATTAGTAATACGTCATACAGACTCGACATTTCGTAAAAGACGCTCTTTTGTCAGAAAACATAAAATTAAAATTAACTAGAAATTCAAAATTCGCATGCTTCTGTGATTTCATCGCGCTAGAAAGCTGCTGTTATACTTCGCAAACATCTTGCTACGGTATAATACTTTTCAAGTTTTATCTATAATATTCGATATGGTAAGAAGTTACACATGGAAAATATGTAGCCGAAGTGATACCAAACAAATCTGGCGAAAACTCACTTTTTCCCGCTTCCGTCCGTGTTCTCTGGCACAGGATGTACCGGAGTAAGTGTTGCCTCCAGTACACCTTGTACCAGAGGTTTGCTTCCCGTAGCTTCCTCCGGCACAAGGTATACTGGAGGTGTTTCCGTCGACTTTTCGGACGTACCGAAGGACCGTTCTCCTGCCTCGTGACTTTCTCCGGTACAAGATGTACCGGAGATTTCGCAATACCGGCCTCGCTGCAGGCCTCTGGTACAGCCTGTACCGGAGACGACACTTTCTGTTCGCCTGATTCTGTGAAAACTGTGAAGTCAATTCATCATACAATGTTTCTAATATGAGGGGGTGAGGAATGTCATACACCACACGACCGTTATATTTGATCAATTCATTTCGCATATGAGTTCGAAGATATCAATGAAAGAATAAATCTTCAATTAAAATATATAACTATCGTGTTACGGACCGGCCGTACCATTTATCAAATCATTCTATATTCTACGGGATTATTCCGTGATCTTGAAATTCGCTATTTTCTTTCTTGTATGAGTCATTTCGATTGTCACAAACCCATCCTCAGTACCGTCACCGGTCAGTGGCTCCGGCGTCAGCGAAATTTTGCATAGTGCACTTTGTAGTCTAGAATACGCGGAAACAGGGTTTCTTATTACATAGGCAATAGTCCATTCCCCAATACTAAGCGCCAGGCGGGGAACAGGGATAAGTAAAGCGGAGACAGCACATTGCACTGTCTCCCCGGCTGAAATCATTTTGACACGTGCATTTCGACACATGGGGACAATGACCAGGGGTTGCCCTGTCAGCACATCGATCATACGATTTTTCGCGACTAACCAGAAAGTTACAGATATCAGGTGCAATCATTAATTGGTCAATCACTGTCCCCTTCCGAGAAACGCGGAAAAATACCTTACCTCGAAGGATGCATTTCTCGGGGCATTAATCCGAACAATCGCGAGGCGCGTGGATCTTAGCCCGGTACACAAATTGTGAGTCCAGGTGACGTCACCAGTCTTAAAGTTTTTGCCTAATTGTGCTCCGTGTTCCGTTAACCAAATCCTGACTCTTTGCCCGTTTGGTAAATCGCGAGGTGCGTTAACGCCAGGTGAAGTGAAGGATCTGAGAAGGCAACGGGTGACGTTAGTCTTAAAATCCAACCCGAAATGAACTCACTTAGAATTTTTATTGTGGAACATTTTATAAAACCAAAACCTGTGCACCCGCCTGACGACGGGTTAACATTAAGTGTTTAGGCTAGTGTTTGGGCCTGATAATTCCGAGGAGAACCCAACGGAATTCTCAGACATATAAGTGTGTCGTCACAGAGCCAGCTTCAACGAGGTGACCGACATCAGATCTGTAACGTACACCACAAATCTCTACCGTACTCATATCTCTTTCCAAATTATTGTTTGCGGACCTTACACCGTTTTAATTGGTACGAATTTGCATCATTGTTACTTTAATGTACTGAAAAGTTCGAAGGGTTACTTGACTCGCTAGGCTGCGGGCGGCCGTAGTAAGGAACCTTGTTTCATAGCGCGTGACGATTATTGCATACTTAATTTTATTTACTCATTGTACTATTTGTATCTGTTTGGTTTTCTTTCCTACGCCATATTATACAGCAGTTTCTGTCAGCTAATTTGTTTGTCACATTTCATTTTGCCTTCTCTCTCTTCCTGGTTAATTTTTCAGCTAACGTTATATTTGTAAACTGTTCGTAGGCCCAGTTCGGGTTAGACAAGTGACGGACCCAAAGTTCGGGATATACCCGATTCCAGGTTTTTTAGTTTTAAGTATCAGTATATGGCGGGTACCATACAGTAGCTCCGCTCGGTTACCCTCCCGTCACATACAGATTGGTGGCAGCGGTTACCCATATCTTGTCGATACGAACAGTAAAAAAAAAAACAAAAAAAAACAAAAAAAAAAAAAACATAATGGAAAGTGAGAAATAATCCTTCGAGCTTATAAGTATATATTATGTTTTCGTATCACATTTCTTGATATCGGGTGAATGAGTTTATGCATATATTTTGTTTTATCATCATTTGTGTATACATACGTGTTGGTGCATGAAGCATTACGCGATTTGTTGATTATATACTTGTTTTGCCGAATTTCTCTTATTCTGCTACCAATTTACGGTCTCGACGAAATGCCCAACGAAACCATGGATCAAAGAGCTAGGTCCGGGATGAATCTCGACGCGTCAACCGCCATGATGACGTCGATGGCGAAGAGTTTCGCGTTGCAGCATAGTTTGTTACCGATACCAGAATTCGATGGGAAAAACATTCCTCTTAAAGATTTCTTGCAAGATATCAAGAGTGGCGCGTCGTGCTTGCCAGCCGGTTCGGAGGCAATATACGTTAAAGGCCTAATCGGGAAATTAAGGGGGGAAGCACGAAACAGCGCGTACGGCGGAAACTTTGAAACCACCGACGAACTAGTGAGGCATTTGAAAAAAAGATTTGCGCCGGGAAAAGACTACGCTTATTACCATCACGAGATCGAAACAATTGGAATGAAACGGGACGATCCGGTCAATGCATTTTATGACCGGATTCAAATCTTAATTAGCGGGGCGCGGGTAGCTTTGCAAGACGCGCATGATGAAGCTAGCGATCAAATGCTCGTGCCAATAACGGCCTGTGCATTGGATGGATTCTTAAGGGGTCTGCCCGATGAGATCGCGAGAGCAGTGGGCGGCCGCGACCCCAGATACTTGGAGGAAGCAGCAGAGATAGCGCTGAGAACAGAAATCATGATGAGGAAGGGGGTGATACCTGGTGGAGAATATCTTCGTCAACCGTACCCACGGTCCCCCTCTCGAAGTCCGTCTCGGGAAACGCGTGATAATACAGATTGTAGGTATCAATCGCGGAATTAAGTGGCGATGACAGGAGGCGCTAGTAGACCCAGAAGTCCGTCGGCTGATGCGACATATACGCCACCGGGGATTCTCCGCCCAAGAACATACACGGAGGGACCACATGGGTATTCCCCCGGTGTAAGCGGCTCACCGCATTACCGTCCGAATTACTTTTCCGATCGACCCTCAAACTGCAACTGCCCCCACCTTCATGGTTGCCCGAAATTCCCGAATTGTAATCTCGGACCCCAGAGCAACTGCCAGACCCCGTATAGCAGCGGACCCTATCAAAACTATCGCTCCTATCGGCCTGAAAATTCTCGCTTCGACCATAACGGCATGCAGTCCCATTACCCTCATCCGCCGGAGCCGTACCGAACGTCTCGTCGCGATGACCTGAATTTTCGGCGGCAGAACCGGTCCTTCGATGATCAATACTCTCAACCGGGCAGGCATCCGTTCCGCAGCCCTTCGCCGGGAGGATTTAACAATTTTCCTCAGACGAATCTAAATGCGTCCCAACTCCACGGGCCCCAACGTGCACGGTCACCATCGCCTGCAGGCCCCAAAAGTACGGAGTCTTTAAACGGATCGCCGGCTCATCGCTCAAGCGACGATAGGGCAACCGAATTCAGAGCGTCGCCACACAGTGCGTTTCGCCGGAACGAAATTAGGCTCTTCAGAACCGAACTAAGCCAAGATGCACCTATTATAAAGATGTCAACGCCAGAGTTACGCCACGGAACGGTCACTTTCCTCATTGTTTGAGATTGAGGAAATGGGTGAGATTAATTGAGAAGGACACAGCACGGGAATATTTTACCTTAGATTTCTTTACTATAAATGGTTCACCGTGGTGTTAAGAGGTTGAGAGTATTAGATTTAAGTGAGAAGTCTGGATTTAAATTACACTTGAGCTGTCTGTATGATATTATTGATCACGTGAGATACGCGTAATTATATTAATTACATAAGTAGACGATGAGTTATTACATTAAACAAAAAAGTCTATATCACGATGAGACACGTGTTGTCACCGAGACCGTTGAAACTGAGAGAGCGGCCAGGATGGTTTCGCCGCGTCTTCAACGGTCGCAAGGCTTTACGGCGCGTTTTCGCTGAGCGACAGCGCAGATGGCGCCAGCTGTTCTTTAAGAAGTCTGCTTCTCGAACAACTCATAGATACCGGGGCAGAGAGCTGCCTGATCAAATTGAAAGCCTGACAGCGAGAATCAATCTGAGACGCGGGTAAAGCAGCTAAAATAATCAAGAGACTCGGTAGAGTCTCGCGCCAAGTACATTCAAAAGAACGGGCGGACTACCGAGTATCTTTACTGCTAGGGGATCGAGAAAGCGCTGTACGACCAATTATTCTTTCAAGTATCTCCAAAATCATAAGCGTTTCGGGGAATTTGGATGCACTTCAGCGTAATTTGAATAACCTCAGTGGTGGGAAAGCTGAGGTGTGATAATTATCTGATTCTATAATCACCGTTAGGCTCGTTTTACGATTAAGCACCATAGTCGTCGTACGCTAGCTATATGTCATCTGAAAAAAAAACCTTTTCACATAAATGCTATAGAAGGGAAGCCGCGGCTCGCGTAATTCTCCTGGCAAAGCTAGCTCCTGTCAAGTAGGAAAAAGGTCGTAGTTCCCGTCCGCCTAGCAGGTCGCGTCAGTGTAGCCTGTCTCATTTCTTACCGAGTTCGCTACCGCCCAGCGATTTCTTTTCATTGGCCATGTTTACACCGGAGCCTTGATACGTTACCAAGTATCAAATTCCGGATCAAGTCGTTTGGTGCGCTCGGTGTAAACAGTCGCGCATCAGCTTGGCCTGATACCTCTAAACAAGCGTATCAGACCAAATTGATACGTGGACCAACTGTCTAATGTTGCGATTGGTCAGCACCAGTTTGATACGAGTATCGAATCTTCTTATGGTGTGAACATGGCCATTGGGCGCTAGAGAAGCGGTGCTCTCATTGGCTATTGTTCGCCGCCCTGGCTGCGTGAGAAATTTAAAAATGTCCGTCGTCCGCTGCCTGGTCTGTTGACAAGTCTAACATGGCAGAGGCACCATAAAAGTGGCGGGCTTGTCATTGCTGGAATGTGGGTTGTATGACACATGTCCTTTGGACAGCCCTCTCAGTTTCGTGAATGAACACAAATAATCGTAGATAAAACTCTGACCAGCGCAACACGTGTTTCTACCCTATCGATAATAACAACGTCGGGTGTTCACTCGCCAGCTCGCTGACTACTTGTAAGGTTACGAGGAGAAAGCTCGTCGAATCATCGGTAATCGTTACCGGCAGTGATAGCGTAACGAAGTTTTTGATATATCACAATATAGGTGTATTCAATAATGGTAGGCAGAGTGTTCAAATTTGTTGAATCCACAAAGCAATCACATGAGTAACAAACAGCATGGGTGTGAGTCAATCATAAACTTCGCATTTCTAACGTACTTACTATATCGAATTAAAATAACTAACATCTGTCCCTGTCCCACAAGTATACCGATATCGACGAATGCAGCGGTTTCTGTTCCAATACCACAAACCAAAGGATCGTACTCCCACGGATGAATAAACGTCAACAAATTCTTTAGATCCGCCTGGGTTAATTCATGAAGAAACTCATTCCTTCTCCCAGTATATCACGAACAAAGAGCTCCTCTCTGATTCCTACTCACCGACAAAAGTTCCGAATGACTGGAATAGCGGGAGAGTTTTTGAAAAGAAGAAAGTCTAGGAAGTGCAGCCAAATCATATCCTTGTCACCTACCAAGCAATTATTTGTGAGCCAACTACAATCCATGCCTCTTTTTTATACCGAGTATACCGATTCATATACACTAACATTATCCTCTTTCTTTTAAGCATAATCACATTGACAGAAATATCAGTTCTAGTTCCAATGCCACAAACCAGAAGTTCCTGCTCCCTCAAAAAAATAAGCAGAAGTTGGAGTGCTCAGCATTTCCTTTTATGTTTTCTGAGAAAATGCAATTTTCTTCCTGGCACAATATAAACCAAGAGCTCCTCTCCACTCCTATTTATCAATGAGAGCTACGGCCGAATCCAATGAGAGAATTTTTTGAATGAAAGTCTCTTTCCGTTACATTTTATTATTAACTGCAGTCAAACTGCATCCTGGCCACCTGCTCAACAGTTGTTCATAAGTCAACTATAATCCTTCTTTTTATTCTAGACCTACTGAACCGATTCATTATAACTAACACTCCTCTCACCCACAAGCATATCGATAATGAAAGAAGTATCATTTTCTGTTTTAATATCACAAACCAAGCAAACTGATGCCGAAGGATTCGACCCTTGCCTCCATCTTACCAGAAAGGAAAAGGAACCGATCTTTCTCCTAGTATGTTGTTAAATACTGATAAGCTGTAGCTTCGAACCTAAGATCCATTTCGTCAAACTAATGATCTGAGGATACTCTGCATCTAGTGACTTGTGATAAAACTGCACAAATATATCTTGTGAACTAAAAAACCGTGGACTTTGAATCGCAATTTAGCTGCTACCAAGCTTTCTCATTCCAATAGAACACATCGTCTGAGGCATATGAAACTGACCTGCGAAGTAATCAATCGTTGGGTTGCAAACGCGTAGTACTATACTGAAATCTCTTGATATCTGCCAAACTTAATCGTCATAGTAACAAAATTTTTCTAACCCGTCCAACATCTTACAACAATAGTATACTAAAGAAAGCATAATCCATACTACAATATTCTTTAACAAGTTACAAAAAGTTATGAAATCCCCCAAAAGGCACCTACGGTGCAAAAAAGTTCGTCAAGTACATTAAATGTTTAAAAACTTCATTGTTGATGAGAAAAAAAGAATACAAATCAATTATTGTGCCAAGTACATGTAACTTTGCATCATGTAAGAATATACAATTGAAAAGTGAATCAATGAGAATCAATTCACAGAATCAAAAAAAATCAAAAAAATAATTTTAATGAAATACAAAAAAAAACATTCAAAAAAATAAATTGAAGGTAGTGGGACTTAGCGGGCTTTTTCGGGAAAAAATCCACAATTTTTGAATGGCGATATAACATTAGCCCGCCAAGAACCACGTACTCCAATTTATCTTTTTGAATGTTTTTTTTTGTATTTAATTTAAATTTTTTTTCTGATTTTTTAAGATTCTGTGAATTGATTTTCATTGATTCACTTTCCAATTGTATATTCTTACATGATGCAAAGTTACATGTACTTGGCACAATAATTGATTTGTATTCTTGTTTCCTTATCAACAATGAATTTTTTAAACATTTAATTTACTTGGCGAACTTTTTTGCACCGTAGGTGCCTTTTGGGGGATCGGAATTACCGCGGACGGATTTGATGCGTTGGGCTCGACGACAGTTGCTCTTTCGGGAATTCCAACGAAATTTCAGGTGGTTCACCCCGCTTGCCCTTTTGAGTATGACGGCATCCTGAGTACGGATTACCTGAACCGGGAAGGTGCTGAAATCTCTTTCACGCATAAAACAATAGTGACAAAAACCGACCCTATCAATCCAATACCGTTCATAACCAGACGTGATCCAGAGGAGGAAACGGAGCGTTACCATTCAACCAGGCAGAGGGTTTTTCTCATCAAGGCGCGCACAAGACAAGCTATCGGCATCGACGTAATTAACAACGACCCTGCCGAAGGCTATTTACCGAATTGTAGCACGTTAGACGGCGTTTATACTGCAGAGGCAGCAGTATCGGTTAACAACGGGGTATGTCATGTTCTCGCTATTAACACCCTTGACCGAGACGTCGAAGTAGAATTGCCACCTCAGACCGTGCTACCTTTCGAACAGCATTGCTTTCTCGAAGAATACAACGATTCGGACTCCGATGATCAGAGCGGCGGAGCAACTACGGTAATTAGTCGCGAAGCTGAAGTCCAGTCAAAACTACGCCTAGAGCACCTCAATAGCGAAGAGGAAACTCACGTGTTGAAACTAATACGGGAGTTTCCCCGGGCGTTTCACCTGCCGGGCGATAGGCTTCCCTTTACGCCGGCATTTCAGCACAAAATTCCGACCTGTGACGAAATCCCGATAAATACGCGGCAGTACCGGTTTCCGCCCATCCACAAATCCGAGATAGAGTCGCAAATACGCACGAAGCTAGAGAACGGGATAATAACACCTTCAAATTCCCCATACAACTCGCCGCTTTGGATCGTGCCCAAGAAGCCCGACTCCAAGGGCAACCCAAGATGGCGAACGGTAATCGACTTTCGCAAATCAAACGAGAAAACTATCGGAGACGCGTACCCCCTTCCCAACATAACAGAAATCCTAGATCATTTGGGTGAGGCGAAATACTTTTCCACTTTCGACCTCGCGAGCGGCTTCCAACAAATCGAGATGGACCCACAGGATCGTGCGAAGACAGCCTTCACGACGCCTAATGATCACTACGAGTATTTAAGAATCCCGGACGGTCTCAAGAACGCTCCCGCCACTTTTCAACGAACGATGGATCTTATTTTACGAGGTCTCCAAGGCACCGAAGTTTTCGTCTACCTGGACGATATAGTCGTTTACGCAAAAGATCTAGAGGAGCATGGCAGGAAAACCCGTAGGCTGCTGCAGCGTTTAGCGGAGGCGAATTTAACCTTGCAGCCCGATAAATGTGAATTCCTTCGCACAGAGGTGGCCTATCTGGGGCACGTCATCAGCGCAGAGGGAGTCAAACCCGATCCCAAAAAGACTCTAGCCGTCAGGAAATTTCCGAAACCGACCACACCAAAACAAATTAAGTCATTTCTAGGTCTAGTAGGACATCACAGGAAATTCATAAAGAACTTCGCAGCAATTGCTAATTGCATGAGCGCGGACATGTTTTCCTATCCCGCATCATTGTCAGCCGCGTGGGAACAGTTCACGACGTTGCCACAACGTTTTGAGCGCCGTCAACGCTACACAGTCGAGCTCGGTGGCAGCGGTGCTTAAATAAAATTTCTTGCCCACGGAGCGTGTTCCGTGCAGCGGAACCCATGCTTACCGACACATAGCTATTATACATGGTGCTGTCCACGTCAACTTGACACGGCTCCATACCTCAACATCTCCGATTTGATATTTAATTTTATTTGTATCGTCCCATCTCTGCAGAACCTCCCAATTTTGTTTCCCATTTTTCAAATCAACATCTCTGAAGCTGTGAATTTCTTCAACCAAAATGATCTTTTTTTTCGTTGTTTTTTTGAGGGCGGAGAAAACGGTTGAATAGCCACTTATAACCGCAATAGAATAAGCGCTAGACTTCCAGAATTCGGGGATAAGGGTGTAGTAAGCCTTTGAATAATAACTTGGACCCACAGTGGACCAGAATATTAAGCGACCAGAGTTCTGAGGTGCAAAAGACGATTGAATAACCACTCAGAACCGCAGTGGACTGAGCGTTAAGCGACCAGAATTCTTTAGGGTTGGGTGTAAAAAATGAGTGGGTAATGGTTTGGGGTCGTAGGGAATCGAACAGTGCACGATCAGGATTTCGGGTATGATGCTGAAAACGATTAAATAGTAACTTAGAACCTCAGTGGACTAAGCATTAGGCGACTAGAAATCTTTGAGAGTAGATATAAAAAACGATTGAGTAATAGTTTGGAACCGCAATGGACTAAATATTAATCGAACAGAATTTTTGGCAGGGAAGAAATCCGTTGAAAGGTATTCTACAAAATTGTTGAGCCGCATATACAGAGTGTCCAGAAAGTCTGGACACGGCTTAATAACTCGAATACGGTGAAAAAAACTGAAAATTTGAATTCGGTTCCTTTGATGATTTTTCCCGAGGAATCGAATGGTCGAATCAGATTTTGGATCCTATGGCCCTGAAAGGGCCCCGGAGGGCCCAACTTTGGAATTTCAAATAGGAACCCTACTTTTTTATTCCATATTTGGATTCGGCGGAAAATTTCACGTACAGATACATACCCAAATCTTTCAAAATCGTGAGGCCCTTCGTAGGGCGCCTAAATAAGTTTACAGGGCCCAGAATGGCGTGAATCGAAATTCGAACTAGATTCCTCATTCTTATTTTTAAGTTTCAATCTAGTGAGGAATTTGACATTTTAGACCTTTATAAGGCCCGATATGATCCCTGTATCCCTTTTCAGAGCCCAATAGAAGATTAAAATGTACAATTCTTCAGTAGAGTAATTTTTCAATCTCGAAATAAGTTACTTACTTCAAATTCGAAGTTTCACTGTACGGGACTTTTAGACATTTTTCGGAGCCCTAAAAAAGGGCGTTAAAGGTCTGAATAGAAATTGAATACGCAAATCGGAAAATTTCCGAAAATATTCTAATTCAATAACACCTGTAACCTTACAGAAAGTCATTGATGATATGTACACTTGGCGAGATCATAGGTGGTATAGAACGACAGAACGCGAATATCCCTAGTCTAAGCAGCAAGTGGTTTTTAAGTCAACATTTTCAGCAGTCTCGGAAAAGTATGAACGAGGTGTCATTCGATTCAGGACAGCATGTAGAAGCCGAAAACGGCTAGTCTGTAGGCTCGTGGGCCGTTTCATTGCGTGACGCGCGCAAGCCAGACTACTCGTTTTCGACAGTATTTTCCGATTTGCGTATTCAATTTCTATTCAGACCTTTAACGCCCTTTTTTAGGGCTCCGAAAAATGTCTAAAAGTCCCGTACAGTGAAACTTTGAATTTGAAGTGAGTAACTTATTTCGAGATTGAAAAATTACTCTACTGAAGAATTGTACATTTTATTCTTCTATTGGGCTCTAAAAAGGGATACAGGGATCATATCGGGCCTTATAAAGGTCTAAAATGTCAAATTCCTCACTAGATTGAAACTTAAAAATAAGAATGAGGAATCTAGTTCAAATTTCGATTCACGCTATACTGGGCCCTATAAACTTATTTAGGGGCCCTACAAAGGGCCACAGGGCTTGAATGTGAAATTCCGCACAATGGATCAATTATTGCAGATAAAAACAAGCTATACACTCAAAATTTAGATTCACGCCATTCTGGGCCCTGTAAACTTATTTAGGCGCCCTACGAAGGGCCTCACGATTTTGAAAGATTTGGGCATGTATCTGTACGTAAAATTTTCCGCCGAATCCAAATATGGAATGAAAAAGTAGGGCTCGTTGGCTGTTCGAGTACCCAAGGGTGATTGATCGAACTGAAGAAATTTGTTTTATAATCGAAATTAAATCAAAGAACATTTTTTCTCAAAAAAATGATATGTCTGGCGTCTATGCCATATAATAATTTTGATCGAATCAAATGAATCAAGTTTTGGGTTTTATGTCTTTGCGACGTTTTTGGCTTTCAGCGTGAAGTATTTACAATATTCAATAGTTCGTATAATGATAATGAAGAGCGGTTATATATGATTTCTCTTCTTAGGCTAAGCCTAAACTGAACACCAGAACGCTGCGTGGGCGCCCTTTCATACGATTCTGGAAGTTAATCCCTTACGTTCTATCACCTTCTTTGGTGTCCATTTCTGGCATTTTTGATTTGAGAACATTTGTTTATAATAAAATTATTCCTCATTCTAGTCCCTGCAGATCTTCACGCCTTTAGTTTTCCTAATTCGGACAATTTGTTGTAAACAAATTGTTCTATGGACTTCTATGATGTCTATTTTTGGTATTTTTGATTTTAAGCAATTTTGTCATTCACGGAATAGTTTCCTATATCAATGAACGTCTCTCCTACCTGTTTACAATTTTTGATTTGACTAATCGTTGTTTAGAAATAAGATGTTCCATGCGTTTTCACGGTGTCCAAAAGTGCCTAAATATTCATGCAGCTTTTTGGTTTTTTGTTAATGCTGAGAGATTCTAGATTTTGTACTAGACCGTTCTTTTAAAATTATCTTGAATCAATGCCTATTTCTTAATTTTTACTTTCTTTGCCAGCCGACTTCTAGGTTTTGTGAGTATACGTGTTAGCTCTAGAAAATTCGTGTTAATCCGCCATGGTTGTATTGGGCTCGAACCAATACTTGAGCGTTTTATACGTCTCAAGCTTTTCTATCCTGACTCAACGGTTTTGAAATGCTTCTTCTGTTTTCAGAAGTGTTGCAATCAATTTATCCTTCTTCGAGTTTGCTTGGCGTGGGGGTCTGGATCTGCATAAAAATGCAAATCAGTGTCATATTGAAGTTAAAAATTTGGCAAAGAACATACATTTTACGAATTCTTGAATTATTTGATATTTTCACAACTGGAGGTGATAAGCTGCTCGTAGAACAAAAAATTGATCGTGTTTAAAATAAATTCAGGTGAGGCAACATATTTCAGTTAGAGGAACATTTACTTGCCGGCTTTGCTATATGATTGAATGACTCGGTGTTTCTTTACTTGCTTCTACATCCTCAGAATTATCCAGTTGGGATGACAGATCTGCTAAAACCAATTGTTTGATTTTTAATGCACTAAATTACATGACATTTACAATTTTGCTTTGATCATTGTATCGGGCTCAGCATACAGGTCTCACATGGGATTGTAGTAAATATTCCATGTAAATATTACCGACATCGATATTTTCTTCTAAATCTGCAAGACTTCCGTCCATCAAATCATCATTTGCTGCATCCCTCTGGCCTCATACTTTGTGAATAATGGAGAAATATTTTCAATCTGGCGTGGAACTCCCTAAAACAATCATTTGTTCTTAGATTACAAAAATTCAAATTTTGATCTACAAAACATGAAAAAACTGCACCTAATCTTGGCTTTTTGCGTACTCGGTCTTTAGATTTCGGATTCTACTTTTGACCTCTTCACATGTACTAATAAACCCGAGTTCTCTTAGCTGCCTATCTATAGATTCATAGATAAGATTATGCCTGGTTGTTGAATAAAATTGTCTCTGAATCTTATCGGACGCCTATATATCTAGAAGATGTAGGATCTCTTCATCTCCAAAAACTTTTGGTTTTTTTTGTCCTTTTTTTCAATACACGACATGTTGAAGAATTTAATACAAAGAATTTAAGGAAATTTTATATCGTTTCAGCCATAAGTCGATCGTCATCTCGATCATTATCGATATTATACAGCACATTGGATGTTTAATTGGGTTCCGAACAATCTTTGAACTCACCGTATTTGAACACAAAGTGCGCTCAGCTACACGCGTGCTTCAGCTCCGGTTTACTTTGACCGACTTGAGTTAAATATAGCGTGAAGACGAGGCATAAAGCGAGTATTGTGTCGAAAAAATCGATAATATGATTCTCGTCAGAATGTACCGTACAAATCAAAGCTAATGATATAATCGAAATCGATGTTTTGAATGATCAATTTTTATATTCAATTATTAAAATCAATTTGAATATACCACGCAAGTACACATATTTTCGCAGATAAATACGATTAATAACACAACATATGTTCGTTGTTAGGTAACATACGTTAACGTGTAAAAACTGCA